>NCSK02000381.1:0-19036 GCA_002276475.2 Chlorociboria aeruginascens | reverse complement strand
TTAAGCGTATTATTTATTTATTTATTTTTTTTTTTTTGCTGATTTAGCAATTTATTGCTTTTTTAATAATGCTGTTTTTAATTTAATATATATAACCAATATAATATATTTTTAAATTTTTATATGCTTTTTTTTTTATTTTTTAAATTGCTATTATTTAATAATAATTTTTTTTATAAATATTTTTTTGCTTTAGCTATTTAATTACGAATTAAATTAACAAAATATTTAAGAATTTTATATAAATCACTAAAAAAAAATATAAAGAAAATTTTAGGGCTAAATATAATAAAACCAAAAGCTGCAATTCGAGGCCTAAAATAATTTTTAATAATTAAGCTTAAAAATAATTATTAAAATATATAAATAAAGTTATTTTTAATATTAATTTTATTAATTTATTATTATAATTAAACGTTCGATTTCGTTAATATAATTTTCTATTTTTTTTTATTATTTCTTATTTTTATTTTATATTTTTTTTGTTGAACTCTCAGGTGTAACGATTGCATGGGGTTCAGAATAAGAAGGGGAAAATAAATAGTATTGATTTATCTTGAGGTTGAAGTGGTCCAAGGATATGGGTCTATTTATATCCATATCCTTGCCCAAATGACTAATATCTAGTCTCCTATATTCACCAATATGCTACCGATATCCCACCGATATTTACACGTTTAGCCTTCATTAGCTAATCGTAGTCAATTCTTGATATATCTCTTTGGATTCGATTATGCTTAATGGGTCTGAACGGTATTAGTGGTTTTTATTCTTAATTGCTTAACAAACTTGGCATGCTCTATAGCCGTTAATGGTTTTGTTAATCCGTCAGCTACCATTTCATTGCTAGCAATATATTATAGATCGATTGCCTTGCTTGCAATATGCTCGCGTATAAAATAATGCTTGATGTTTATATGCTTGGTTCGCTGATAAAATTCGGGATTCTCAGCCAAGCTTAGAGATCCTTGATTGTTTCCATATAGCTTAATTGATTTGATATCGGCCCCAGAGTACATCATTTGGTTTATAATTTGCCTCAGCCATAGAGCCTCTAAAATAGCCTTGGCCAGCGAGTAATATTCCGCCTTAATAGTTAATTATGCTATCGTAGGTTATCGTTTTGACGAATATAAAATCATTCCTCCAGCAAAGAAATAAACATTTCCAAAGATCGACTTTTTTATGAATTTATTTTTTGCGAAATCTGCGTTATAGTATCTATGAAGTTTGGTTATATCCGTTTGGTTTTCCTTTCCAGCCCAATATTTTATCCCAAGCATTTTTATGCTTTGTAAATAATGTAAAATTTGGTCGGCGGCTTTAATATGCTAAGGTGACGGATTGTTAAGAAATTGGGAAAGTACCGATATCCCATATAATATATTAGGCCTAGTCTGTACTGCAAGATATATAAGCGAACCGATTTTCGATTCGTAAAGCTTAATATCTTCGTTCGTAGCTTTGCTTTCAAATGGAATTATAACTTTAATTGCACCAGCGGCCATTGGAGTATCAGCAGGTTTGCAGTTCTTTATGCCATATCGAATAAAAATTTTGTTAATATAGGCGTTCTGGCACAGAGCAATAATGCTCTTTTCTCTATTTCTGGTGATTTTTATCCTTAGAAAGTATTTTGCTGATCCTAGATTTTTTATTTCGAAACTCTTAAAAAGACTCCTTTTGAGCTCCTTGATTTTGCCTCGATTTTTGCCTATTATCAGCATGTTATCCATATATGTAACAATCATAAGTCCCGTCTTTTTATTAACGTAAACATATTGATCACTGGTACAAGATTAATATTTTATTTCTTGGAGTACAGATGCTAGTTCCTTTTGCCATAATCGAGGTGCTTGCTTAAGTTCATATAGGGCTTTTAGCAATTTGCATATTTATGAAAATGCATCCTTGAGCACTTCTCCATTAATCTCCTAATCAGGTAGCACTTTTATATATATATTTGAATTTGCATTTAAGTTCAGAAATGCATTAATAATATTTATTTGCTCGATTTTTAGATCGAACAATGCTGCTATTGCAATTGTAAGCTTTTATATAACGTTTTTGCATACTTCGGCGTAGGTTTAATCGAAATCCTTGCTATATTCTTGCCTAAAGCCTTTGACTACCTATTTTGCCTTATGCTTCAAGATATTGCTATTTTGATTTTTCTTAATTTTTAGCATTAGCTTTCCTGATAAAATCTTGATACCTGGTAAATTGGATCTTTTTTTTTAGTTGCTAGGTCTTTTTATGATTAAGGGTTCGATACTCTTTATTAATTGCCTTCTTTTATTTAGGCTATTCCGGGGTTTGCTTTGCTTTATAAATCGTTAACGGATTATTATATATTAATAACTTTTGACCCGCAAAGTAGGCCATCGAAAATGTAGCACTATCTTGTTAATTTGTTGATTGACGCGTTTTTTTGTGAAATTGTGGGTTTGGAATATGAATCTTATTTTTGGAACCTTTAGGCCTGCCTCTCGGTCTCGGCTGGGGTTGAACCTCCTCTTCTTCTTGAGGCATATCCGGTAAATCTTCGATTCCGTCGTCTAAGTTACCCTCTGGCACATCAGGCTTTTCCTTAACGTCGATTTCCGGGTCCGATTTTGGACTGGAGCCGATTTCATTACCTGAATTCTGGTTGTTTCTGGGATTCTGCTGATTATTTTCGCTTTTTTGGTCAGCTATCTTACCCCTAGTTCCAGAAGAAATCGGAATATTAGCTTTTTCTGGGAATGGCTTGGTAATCAGTTTTTCTTCATCAAATCGGACGTTAGATGAGCGGACTATTCGGCTTGCCGGGGGTCCTTTCCTGGTAGGTATATACACTTGAAATATGTGCTTTCCTTTATACCCAACAAGAATGCTAACCTTAGCGCGTTCTTTAACCTTTTGACTCGTCACACGACGTTCTTTCGGTATTTAAATATATGTTTTGCAACCCAGTACTCTAAAATAAGCTACCGACGGCTTATTGTTCTGGTCTGGGTGAAATTCATTTGTAAAGATTTCAAACGGGGTCTTTCCTTTATGTAAAGATGTGGCTGTTTTGTTTATAATAAGGATCATAGTCTTAAATATGACCGGCCACAGAAACATAAAAATATCTATATCAATTATGGCTATCCTGGTTTTTTTACAAATAATTTCAATAAAGCGTTCTAAAGTTCCGTCTTGCTCTGGATTGTAAGATGTAATCAGTTCCACTTTCTGACCCAGCTCCTCTGCCAGCTGTACTAGCTTGGTCGGGGAGTACTTCTTGCCACCATTTATTCGCTATTTTTTGATAGTTTTTTAATATTAAGTTTAAATCATTTTCTGATACTTGACTATAGCATCATATGCTCCATTTTTTGCTATGTGAAAGTAAACCCATCGGACCGAAGATGCTTTTTCAATAAATATTGTAGCATACTTCTTTTTTTTTAATGCTTAAGGGTGTAATTATGACGATATTAATATGAACTTTATCAAACACCTTGAGGTGTCGAGGTTCAGCTTTCTTTCGCATATGCCGCATTGCTTTCCCCTTCTCACAAGGATCACAGAGTTTTAGCTCTTTATCCTCCTAATCAGAGCATTCCTTCTTCTTGAGAATTATTCCTTTGACCATCTTTGATGTTTTTCTGACGTTCTCAAGTCCCAAGTGACCGAAACGCCTATGCCAGAGCCGAATTGAGGTTTTCTTCGATGCTGGTGTGACGGCCGGAAAAGCATATGTGCGGTGTGCTTTAATAATTATCATTTTCTTATTGAAGCGGAAGAGAGGTCGTTCCTTAATATCGACTACCAGATTCCTGTCGATTATGCTAATTCTTCCTTCTCCCAAAAGATCTCTTGCCCCAAAGATATTGATTCCACATTTGGGAAAAACTTGAATTTTGTTTAATTCCAAAGTAAAAGTGCGATCCTCGTCATCTGTAGCGCAAATCAACGTGCGTCTACTATACCCAAGTAGCTTTTGCAATTCTTCTGCTGTATTAACCGAAGGTAAATTCGCTGGTTGGAATATGCCAGGATCGAGATTTTCGATCGAATCGACGATGTGGTGTTCTGCCCCAGTATCAAACAGCGTTCCTTGCTGGTTTAATGGTAACCTATTTGCATAAACGCAGTAATAGCTTCCTTTGGCATAAGCCCTATCGTCGTCCTGATCCTCATCCTGAAACTTATCTGCCTTCCCAGCTGTTTTCTTATCTTTCTTGGATTTGTCGGGATTATATAAAACAAACTTTTTTCCGGTTTTCTTTTCCTATTGCTGACGTAGCTTCTTATTAACAACAAAGCAATCCTCTGACTTGTGAAATACGTTGGGATTCTTGCAGTTCTTGCATTTTCCCTTCAATTTGTCCTTGGATTTGCTTTTGTTTTTATTCTTTTTGGACTTCTTATCTGGCTTGCCATTGTAATGAGCTCCAGATCCTTCAGCCGTTCCATTTCTTTTGCGTGCCTTATCAGATATATCCTGTATTAGGGCCTTAAGTGATAGGCTGGTAGCGAAGTTTCTGGAATTCGACCGTTATCGTTCTGCCCATAATAGGTACGCGTCTGAAAAACCCATTATAAACTTCAATGGCTGCCACTTTTCTGGCACGCTCATGCCCTGTATTTTATCCAGTTTGTCGATAAATTTGGTATAAGCGATAATAAACTTTTCCAGGCTAGAATAATCCTTTAGCTTAATATTTACCCAGTTCATTAATAAGTTGTATTATAGTACCGCTCCTGATCCCTTATATCGGGTCTGAAAAGTAGTTTATATATCAATAGCTGTACGGCAGCCATTGATTGCCTGAGCTGGAATTCCCTTTGTATTCAGCTCGATAATGTTTATTATAGTTGAATTTGCTTTCTTCCAGCTCTTCCACTGCTCCAGCTTTTTCTTGCTAATTTTCTCATTATGTTCGTTAACCGGTGCTAAAATCTTTGTTTGTGGATCAAGTATATCTTCCAAATTATTCAATATTGCAATATTTATAATATATTTCTGCCATTTTTCGTAGTTCTTCTCTCCTTTAAGCTTCACGCTTTCGGGGAGTAAGATTTTTCTATTTTTATTTGTGTCCGATATTTCGATTTTTTTTGTTTTATATTCGACTTGCTGTGTAATAAATGGTTTCAATATTTGTTAATTAATTGTTTAGGTGGTTGGTTAATTAATATATTCGTTGTCGGAATCGTTTTCAGGTATCGATGGTAGTTCATTGCCTAAAAGCTCGTTAGACTAATATAATTGAGTTGGAATATTTTTGCGTAGCCTTTCTCTCTTGCCAAATGCAGCTTCCTCTTTTCTGCGTAATGCCTCCTCTGCTTCTCGTTCTTTCCTAATCTTTGCTATATAAATCTACTAAATAAAATGAATATAAAAAATCCGTACGTCTATTAAGAACGTAAGACTTGAACATCTATTGCTTACGCAGCCGGGCTCATAACCTGTTAAATTCTCAGATGTAACGGTTGCATGGGGTTCAGAATAAGAAGAAGAAAATAAGTAATATTAATTTATCTTAAGGTTGAAGTGGTCCAAGGATATAGATTTATTTATATTTATATTTTTGCCCAAATGACTAATATCTAGTCTCCTATATTCACTAATATGCTACCGATATTCCACCGATATTTACACGTTTAGCCTCCATTAGCTAGTCGTAGTCAATTCTTGACATTTTTTTTTTAAAAAAAGCTTTTTTTTCTAAATATAAACATTAAGATAAAAGCTTTTGCAACATTTTAATTTTATCTAATTTCGCTTATAATAAGGCAAGGGGCAATTCCCCTGCCATAATATAATAGCTAATAAACTTTTCCAAAGGCCGAAAGTTTTAAAAAATAATAAATTTAATAAAAATATTAATAAATATATAAGTGCGAAATTAAATTTTATAAGCGTAAAAATTTAAAAGCGGGAAAAAAATATAACAATAGCAAGCCTAATTAAAAATCTAAACCTAATAATAAAAATTATTTATTAAAAAAAAAAAATTTTTTTAGCCTAATATTTTTAATAATAATTATAGCAAAAAATATTAAAATATTACTAAATATTTTATTATTATAAAAATGCTTAAAAATAAAAAATTTAAATTAAAAAATGCTTTTAAATTTAATTATAAATTTTTTATTAGCAAAGCATTAAAATTTAATATAAAAAATAGCTTGCTATAAAAAAATTTAATAAAAACATATTTTTATTATTTTGTTTTAAATTTTTAAAAATATATTAAGGAATTCGCTATAGTTTTAAAATATTATTAATATTTCGATAATTAAAGTTATGCGCTATGCAAATATAAAAAAAAAAATTAAGCTTTTTTTTAATAAATTTATTAAAAATTTTTAATTTTATAAATTTAATAAAATCTTTTTTTTGCAATTAATATCTCCAATTACTATGCTTTCAATTAATTTTTGGTTTTGTAAAAAATAGCTAAAATTTTCCTAAAATAATATTAATATTTGGTATATTAACTACGAATAATAATTATTTCGATAAAATTTTTTTAATTTAATTAAAATTTTTAATTTATAAATTTGTAATATAGATTCTATAAATACGATCTAAACTATCGTTAAATTTTTTAATAATTTCAACGGCGGTCTAAATATATTTCAATTTTTAATTTTTTAATAAAAATTAAGAAATAAAATTATTATTTAAATTATTATTAATAAAAACAATAATAATTTTTTATTTTTTTCCTATCGATAAAAAAAACGTTAGCTTTTAATTAAATATTTTTGTTAAGTTTTCCTAGCTTGGGTCGCGTTATTAAAATTTTAAATTTTTTTTGTTTTCTTTTGGCCTTGGTTTGCTCGGTCGAGGGCTTAGGATAGTGCAACAGATGGTCATATAGCGTCATGTGATAGGTCAGGTGACGGATTAGGTGATCTCGCTTAGTCTCGCTTAGTAGGATCAGGTGACCCACAAAGAATATATAGCTTTTATTTTAGCTATCGTGGAACGATAGCTTATAATAAATTTATTAATAATATTTTAATTTTTTATTTTTTTAATTATTACGTTTCTTATAATTTTATAAGCTTTTACTTTTAGAACCGTGAAAATTAGATATTATATTAATTTTATTTTATTTTTGTTTAATTCAAATTTATTTTTATTTTATTTGGGAAAAATTAGCATAATAAAAAAAAATTATAATAAAAGAAAATGCTATGCTTTTTGATTCTATGGCACGTATCGAATTTATTCCGGAAAACCCTCGAGGATATCCTGCTTATAATATCAATTATGTTTATTTTTATATTAATAATTAAATTAATTAATATTGAAAGCATATTGCTTTTATTTTAATAAAAGCGAAAAAATTGGCAAAAAGTATTAAAACGCGAAATAATATCTTGAGCATACTAGAAGGCAGCGAAAAATCAAATAAAAAATTAAATGCAAAAGCAAGGGATAAAAAAGGATCGACGCTAAGTTTCTTGGGACTTGCTGGGGAACAGCAACGAAATAATCGGCGAGATAGGCAAAGCGATCTGCTAAACGAAAAACAAAAACAAATTTTTCTCAAATAACGAAAAAGCTTAAATAAAGCTGATCGACCTAATTTACCTCGATAAAACCTGCCTTTTATATATAATTACAATAATACAAAAATTAATTCCGATTGCCCCGAGCCTGTACCTGGGAGGAAAAAATAAAAGTTTTTTATAGAAAACATAATATAATTAAAATACAATTTAGATATAAATATAATTTAGACATGGTTGAACGATTTGCGTAATGTTTTCGAATCGAACCCTGCGATATTCCCTAATAAAAGACAGAAGATTATTAAAGCAATTACGTCGATGAAACCCAAATTGAAGATAATGCATATTAATATTATATAAATTTATTTTAAGCTGCAATTATATTAAAAAAAAGTTTTTGAGATAGGTTTTTGCTATAATTCTGCGAGAAAATGCAAAAAAAAATTAGGTAACAAAACAATTTATATAAATATTGCAAGGATAATTGAAAGATCCGTATATCTTTTATTAAAAACTGTTTGCATTAACAAATCAAACTAGGAGACCCGTTACTATCGATAACTTTGTAATAAGGCTGATGGAACCGCTGCAAATAAAATTAAAAACCATCAAAATATTAAAAAAGTATATAATTATCGATAACCTAGTGAATAATGCAGTATAAATTTGGGCAATACGAAAATTTAAAAAGTAAAAAGCATTGGCCTTAAGCTTTAGCAAACGGAAAATATTAAAGCCTGGCAACAAGTATATATCGAAAAATAATAAAGCTAAATTTGATGAAATGCATACGAAAAAAATTGCGACCTTTTTGAATATTAGCAAGCTATCGAAATTTAAAAAAAAATATTAATAGCGCAATAATCTTTGCTTTAATTGTGGCTTTTTAGGCCATTCTGCGGCAGAATACAAGCATAAATTTAATAATAAACGCGTTTTATTAAAAAATTTGCTTAAAAATAATAATATATTAGAGAAAATTAATATTAGAAAAATTATAACGATTAAAAAGCGAGCCCGAACGCAAGCAATTAAAGTGACAAATATTAACTATATTTTAAAGCTTAACAATAATAATTAAAATTTATATTTTAATAAGCATTTAAAAAATTAGATAAATTTTCGCAAATGTTAATATTAAAAATTCCTTATAAGCTATCGGCATTTTTTGGTATTATATTTAGCTTTGTATTTATAAATTTTTTTTGCTTTTTTGGAAGTTTTGCTATAGCTGCATCGTTAATTGCTAGTACACGCATCGAGTTTTTACAAAAAAACCAAAAATATAATAAAAACTTTATAATCCCAAAAATAAAATATGTATTTTAATTGCTGCTTATGAACTTATAACTTTTTTTTAAATTCTAAATCGATAACTTTAGTATAGCTTTACTCTTTGATACTTGGGAAACAATTATATATAAAAATTAGAAACGCACAATTTCTATAGGCCTTAATACTTATTTATAAATAAACCTAATATTTTACAGCTTCGTCAAATTTTTAGGCATAGCAACATGCCAAAAAACTAAGCATTAGCATAACATTCCTATTTTGGTAGGTGTTGGAAAGCTTTAGCTTTAAACTTATGAAATTTATTATTTACGCATTCAGATAGCAGATAAGCATCAGAATTTTTTTTATATTTATTAAACTTTTTTTTTGCAGTTGATCGCAGCCTGAAAAATTTATAGGTGCTGCTCGGCAGGCCTGCTCTCAAAGCCTTTAAGATAACTTTAATTAATAAGGACGATAAATGGGAGTTTAAACGATTATAAGCATCGATAATAAAAAAAATTTTTATTAAGCGTTTTATCAAAAATTTAATATTATTAGCATAGGTGATGCAAGTATAAATAATGCCAGTCTTAAGCGATAAAAAGAAATCTTTAATAGCTTTAGCAGCCAACCATATATTGGCTGTATTGCGAAACTATAAACTTTTTAACCAAGGCTTAGCGATAGCATTGCCTCGATATCGTAATATCGATTATAAGATAAAGTTAATACCGGAAGGAGAACCATTATATTTAAGAATCTATAACCTGTTACCAGGCGAGCTGAAGGTTCTGGAGGAATACATCGATGAAGCATTAAAGAAGGAATGGATCCGACCATCGTCAAGCCCAGCCGATATACTTATTTTTTTCATATTAAAAAAGAATGGAAAACTAAGGCTTTGTATCGATTATCGAGGACTTAATGCTATCACGGTGAAAAATCGATATTTCTTACCATTGATCGGTGAAATGTTAAATCGGTTGAATGATGCAACTGTCTTTTTTAAGCTTAATCTTACCAACGCTTATTATTGCATAAGAATCAAGGAGGGAAATAAATAAAAAATAGCCTTTCGCACCAAGTACGATTATTTCGAATATATGGTAATGCTTTTCGGCCTCATTAATGCATTAGCAATATTTTAGAATTATATTAACCACACGTTAAAGGGCCTAATAGACGAATGCTATGTTATATATTTGAACGATATTCTAATTTTTTCCAAAAATGCAAAAGATTATTAACGATATATAAAAGCAGTAATAAACAAGCTATGTAACCATAAGCTGTACGCGCAGCTTGACAAATGCATTTTTTATTAGTTTAAAATAAAATTTCTTGGATTTATCGTTAATATAAAAAATATATAAATAAACCAAGATCGTATTAAAATTATTCGCGATTGGCTTTGGCCTAAAACTTATCGTAATATTTAAATATTTCTAAGCTTTTGCAACTTTTATAAACGCTTTATTTTTGGATTTTCTTATATCGCAAGATTTTTATATCTGTTGTTAAAAAAAAATAAAAAAAAGGCCGAAAATTTGGATTTATTTATTTATTAAAATGAACGATAGAATAAAATTAAGCATTTCGGCAGCTTATCGACGTATTTATATTATAATTTATTTTGCGCTATTACGATTTATCGAAGCTATGCCGCTTAGAAATCGACGCATCAAACTTCGCTTTGGCTAAAATCTTATTTCAAAAATTTAAAAACGGCTACTGGCATTTTATCGCTTATTATAGCAAAAAGTTTAATAATGCTAAAATAAATTATTCTGTTTATAATAAAAAAATAATAGCAATCGTTTGTAGCTTTAAATATTAGAGATATTATTTGCAAAATGCAAAATCTATTAAAGTTTAATTAGACTATAAAAATCTAACGCGCTTTATAAAATAAATAAATTTTAATAGCAAATAATCAAAATAGCTTATTTATTTGATGCTATATAACTTTATAATATATTATTGGAAAGGCAGCTTAAACCTAGCCAATGGATTTTTTAAAAGATTTAACTATAGCGATGATTGTGTTAATACTCCTATATCGAAACTAATGCTCTTAATACAAAATAAAATTGCAAAAATATAACTTTTTTTTAAGGAAACAAATATAAAACAATGTTTCTATTATAAATAATAATAAAACCAAAGCCCGATCTATAGGATCGGATAAAGCAGCTATTGCTTTGTTAAAAATTTTAATATAACAAATTATTACTAAAAAATAAGCCCAAAACTTTTTTTACTATAAATAATATAAATGCACTAAAAAATAAAAACTTGAATAAGAATTATGCGGTTCGCCTTGCAAGCCCTAATAAAAATTATTAAATAAGAAATAAATTACCTTATAAAAATACGCCTGTTACAGGCATATCGAGCCAGTCCAACCCTAAGTTAGGCTATAATGGCCAGCAGAACGAAGAAAGGTTGAATAATATCGAAAAAATAATACTAGCTTTTAAAAATATTATATTTAACGACCTGGTAAAGCTACTGGCACAGGGCCAGGAACTGAATCCAATATATTAGCAAGCTTATAAAATTATGAATAAAACACAAAAATTAAAGAACTAATTTCTCGATCGAAATAGATTGATTTATTTCAAAATATTAATTTATATGCCGCAGCAAGAAACATTGCGATGTCACATTATAAAATTGTTTTACGATTATTCTTCTGCAAAATATTAAAAGCGCGACAAAATTATTAATCTGATCCAGAAATATTTTATTTGGAAAAACTTGCGCGATAAAATAGCATAATATATTGCATCGTATTTATAATATTAGTTTAAGGCTATTTATTATTATAAGCCTTATAAAAAGCTGCAGCTTTTTTTTATACCAATTATTCTTTTCCAAAATATTTTATTAAATTGGATCACTGGCCTGCCTGCATCGCAAATATTATTAGGTCAAAAGTACAATTTTATTTTAACTATTATAGATCGATTTATCAAATATATATTGTTTATATCTGTACGCGATACCCAAAATACTGCACAATTTGCATAAATCTTTTTCGAAAAAATCAAATACGCTTTCGATATCCCACGATCTATTATAATAGATCGAGATAGCCGCATTATATCGATATTCTGGAAAGAAATCTGCGAGCATAAAATGATTAAAAAGCGCTTATTAACTGCTTATTATCCGCAGACGGATGGCCAAAGCAAGGTTCTGAACAGAATAATTAAAAATTACTTACGGGCCTTCATAGCAAAAAATTAGACTACATGGACATAGCTGCTACCTTTAGCACAATTTGCCTATAATAATAGCCGCAGCCATGCCACCCAGATCAGCCCTAACCGTGCGTTATACGGCATCGATTGTGCTATTAAAATTAAGATTTCTAAAAAAAAAAATTTATCAAGATAGCAGCAACATGGCTGTACCAGCAGCAAAAAATCGAATTATTAAGCTAAAAAAACTACGTAACCAGCTTATTATAAAACTTATAGCAGCATAAGAAAGAATATTGCATTATTATAATAAACGCTATATAATAATTAATATCAAAACTGGTACCCTAATAAAATTATTTATTCGCAATCTTCGATTGCAAGCAAAAAAGCTTGCTTTCCAATAAATCAAACTTTTTAAAATTTAAAAGAAGATCGGCTTTTAAGTTTATAAACTTATTTTGCCACTTTAGTACCAACGACTTTATTTTATCTTTTCTATATCGATAATCGAGCCATAAAACCCTCGACAGAATTAAAACAAATTATTATTACTCGAGCTAAAAAATAAATTAGATTAATGGAAAGTTAAAAATATTTGTAATAAATCTAAAATAAATAATATTACTTACTTTTTAATAAAATAAATAGGATGGCCTTCAAAGTATAATATCTAGAAACCTAAAAAGCACCTTGAGGACGTACCGCTAATGCTGCGGATATAAAAAAAAAAAATAATAAAAAAAAAACAACGAAAGCAACTAAATAAAAAAAGAATTGCCGCTATTCTAATTGCTAATATTAGGGATAATACTGCTTTTAACAGCAGCTCGAATAATAGTGAAAATAGCTTAAAAAATAGCTTAAACAATATCGAATTGCTTTAAAATATTTTTATATTAATATTAAATAAAATTTAAAAAATATTAGAAAATATAATAATAATATCGAATTGATTATTTTTTTTTTTAAGCCGCATAAAAGCATATATAAAAAAGCAGGGTTTTTAATAAAGATCTAGCAATAAAATATTAGAATATACATAATAAAGCATAATAAAATATAAATATTTTTATTAAAAAAGAATAATTATAATAAATAATTATATAGCGTTACGTAATAGGTCAAATAACGAATTAGATAATCTCGCTTAGTTTCGCTTAATAGAATCAAATAATCCACAAAAAATATATAGCTTTTATCTTAGCTATCGTGAAACGATAGCTTATAATAAATCTATTGATAATATTCTAACTTTTTACCCTTCTAATTATTACGTCCCTTACAGATAGTTAGGAAATATATATTTTTTCTTTTTATAATTATAATATATAATAAGTTTTTTCCTTGGTTTTTTATTTTTAAATTTTTGGTTTTAATTCTTTTCTTAAAATTTCGTTAAAAAATTACTATAATTTTGCTTTCGTTTAAAATTTTTATTATTTTTAAATTTAAAATTAAAAAATTTTTTTTTTTAATTTTTTAATTAAATTTTTAGTTTTGCCGTTAAATTAATCGAAATAGCTTATATTAATTAATATAATAAATTTTAAAAGTTTCTTTCGATTTTTGTATAAAAGCAATTTTTCGGTTTTAATAATAGCTTTTTTAATATTTTTATTTAATCGGTTATAAAAATTATTAATAAATTATTTATTATTTATAAAAAATTAATTTTTTTTTTAATTTTTCAAAATATTACAAAAAGCTTTAAATAATTTAATTATTATTTTGCTTAGCTTTGAAATATTGGGCTTGGTTTATAATTTTTTGTTAAATAAATTTTGCAATTTTATTATTTAGGAATTAAATAAACTTTTTCTATGTTATAATATTTAGTTTCGTAGGATTCTTTTATNTTTTAGAAATATTTTTTTTTTTTTTTTTTTTTTATATTATTAGTAATATTAAATAGATATTCTATGTAATTATTATAAATATCCCGTTTATCTATATCAAGAAACTCATCTAAACTTTTAGGTCTATTAAATATAACACTATGTTCATCACTTCTAATATCTCAAACTAAATTTCTTTCTAGTTTTTTTGTAGGAAAATATAATTCCTTTTTTAGTTTAGCAAGTTCTTGAAGGAAAAACTTTCTTTCTGTATCATATAGAAAAAAAAGTTATAAAAATACTAGAATTAGTATGTTTAATATTTCCTTTACCTACAAACACTCTTTTAGCTGATGCTCGTTTGTATTTAGTTTGTACTCGTTTAAATTTTCTAGTTTTTTTAATTTTATTTTTAAATGTTAAAGTAAAATAACTATTTAATAATTTAATTAAATTTTTATCCGCAGCAGGTAATAATTTAATATAATTATTATTGTAAGCATATATACTACTACTCCATTCTTGAGAAGCAGGTGTGTAGTGTTTAACTCGTCCTGTATCAGTTATTTTTATATTTAAAGGTATAATTTTTACCTCACTTTTTTTCTTTTTAAAAATAGCAGGTTCATTCATTAACCTTTTATTACTATATGGTAATATATTAATATTCTTAATTTTTTTTTTTCTTTATTACTTATATTTGTAATTTAGCTCTGTCCTTATTATTAAGGTTAAGTCTATTTAGCTAATTTATGTGAAAAATTAACAATAAAAAAAAAAAAAAAAAAAAAATGTNNNAAAAAAAAAAAAAAAAAATGGAATGGGTTCGGTATCTTATTCAGAAAAAAATGAGTCTTTAGTTAAATCATATAATTCTATGGATTCATTACCTGAAACTGAAGCTAAATCTGAAGCTAATAAAGCTTCGGAGGGGACTAGTAGGAATGATGCTGATATCGCTGAACATCTAAAAATTTACAAATAGAGCGTGAAAAATCAACGATGAACATAGTAAGGCTGGTGATAATGATTCACCTAATGAAGCTTCATTAGGTGAAAGATTAGAAGATATAGATAAGGATATTGATGAAATAAACTACTTAAAAGAACTAGATGAAACTATAAAAAATTTACAAATAGAGCGTGAAAAAATCAATGATGAGCATAGTAAGGCTGGTGATAATGACTCACTAATGAAGCTTCATTAGGTGAAGAATTAGAAGATATAGATAGGCGTATTGATGAAAAAAATATAGAATATATTGAATTATTTAACGATTTAAGTAAAAAAAAATAAAGACTTAATAAAAAAAAAAAATTTTAATTAAAGAATAAGGAATAAAATTTTTTTGATTTAGATTAACTTTATGATAGACTATATTTCTTACGTTACTTTAAATTATAGATATATTTAGAATATATTAAAGTAAAAGTATCTTAAGCTACTAACAATTCATTAATTAGTCAATAAAAATCTTAATTATTGGCTACACCTATTTCTATAAAAAGTAACAACTACATATTTAATGTTAATATTAATATATAGCAAATTTTCTAGTCAAATTTAAATTTATATTTAAAAATAATATTAATTTTAATTATTTTATTATTATTAATATTTTTTTATCTTAATAAAGCATTAATATTATATATTATTAATTTAATTATTAAATTTGGGGCCGCCTAATTCCTTAATAATATATTAATATATATTATATAGGAGATATTACGTGCCTATTAAATTGATACGTATTTAGAACCTTCTAATTAAATTGTTTATAATGCTAAAAAAAATTTTGCATTTATGGAATTTAAGTAATATATAAAATTTATAATTATTAAAATTAAAAAAATATTAATAAAAGCATATAATAGCGTTGGATTAATTAAA
Source organism: Chlorociboria aeruginascens (assembly GCA_002276475.2). Classification (NCBI taxonomy): domain Eukaryota; kingdom Fungi; phylum Ascomycota; class Leotiomycetes; order Helotiales; family Chlorociboriaceae; genus Chlorociboria; species Chlorociboria aeruginascens. The sequence continues at coordinate 3,320 of NCSK02000381.1, read as the reverse complement.
TAATATTATGCATTTTTATAATAAGTATATTAAATAATTAGCTATAAATTAGCGAGCAAATTTATTAGCAAAAATATAATATTATAAATGATAATTAAAGCAATTAATAATATTGCAGAATTAAAGGAATTAGTACCTACGTTATTAGTTTTTGAAGTATATTTATATATAACGGAATTAAATTTTCTATTTATAAAAATTATTAAAAAAGCGAAAGCTATTAAAAGTGCTATAAAGAAATTTTGATAATTATAAGCGGAGAAACAGGTTCAAAATACTTTGGCTATGCGAAATAAACCAAATATTTAATCAATATTAAATTTTTTTTTNTTTAATTAAATATATAAAAAAAATAAAAAAAAAAAAATAATAAAAATTATTTAAGCTTTTTGCAATTTTCGGCGAAATATATATTTTTAATATGCTATATAAACCTATTAATTTCAAATTTATAATAATTAAACCATATTATTAAAATCCCGATACTTTCCTAGGCTCTAAAAATTCCGATAGCAAAAATTTTATTCTTTTAAATAAAAAAATTTATTTTATTAATCAACCCGCAAAAAAAAGCAAGGGCCGTTTTAAAAAATCGAAAAATATTCAATAAATAAAAGCCGATTATATAACTAATTTGTTTATTGCTTTTTATATTATTTATAACAAAAATAATAATATTTTTAAAATTAATTTAAAATTATTTATAAAAGCCTTTATTATACGCAAAAAGCAAGCTAACAAAGCTTTGTTATTAAAGCTTTATCAAAAAAGCATAATTATTATTACCAAAGCATTATTTTAAAAATCCCAATAATAAAAAATTAATAATTTAATTATAAAAAAAAATTTTTAAATTTATTTAATATAATTCTGCCAAGCATTTTAAAATTAAAATATTTAATTCTCGATTAATAAATAAGATTAAGGGCAAAACTATTATATTGCTTTATAAAAAATTTAAATTAATTATTTAAGCATATAACGACGCAAAAAAAAAGCTTATTCTTACTTAATTGCTTATTATTTAATGCGCAAATCAATAATTAATTATTGCATTAGTATTAATATTTGCATAATTAAATATTAAGCTATTTTTATGCGATATTACCTAAGCATATATGCAATTTATAATTTTTTTTAATTAATTAATATTAGCTCGATTTTCTAAAAAAATGCAAAATTAATATTTTTTTAGCATTATTATAATTGTTAAAAAATTATTATATAGCATTCCGGAAATAGAAATTTATTAATAAATTATTTATTACTAATATTATAAAAACAAGCTTTTTATAATTATATTTATATATAATTTTTGTTTTTTTATTATTATTTACAAAAAAGCTTTCGAAATTATTAATATATAAACTAACGATATATTATTTTTTAAATCGAAAAAATTTGCTAATTTAAAAAATAATAAGCTTTAAAAAATAGAATTTATTATTAAATTAAAAAATTAATTTTAAACTAATTTTAATCTGGTTTTTAATAGCTATATTTTTATATATTTTGCTAATGGAATAATAATTATTAAATAGAAAAACCAAAACAAAAAGCTTTAACTTATCGATAAAATATTTGATTTTAAAATTTAATATATAAAATAGCGAGCACGTAAAATATATATTGCATTTATATGCCAACCAAAAGCTTAATTTGATTTTTTAATCGCTGCCCAATATTAAGATCCTACGATTAAAAATATTAAAATGCTAAATAAACAAATTTAATAACAAATAAATTATTTAAATTAAAAATTTTAATATATTTCATTAGCATTCGAATTAGCTAAGCTTTATATTTTCGTTAATGGATCGTTTGCTAATAACCAAAATCTTAGCTTTCAAATTAAATATTTAATTATATTTACTAACGAAACCAAATTAAAGCAAAATTTTATATTATAAAAAAATTTAATATATTATAATTTAACAAAAAATAAAAAAGTTATTAAAAATATTTTTGCTTTTAAAATTTATAATATAATTAAAGAAATAAATATAGAAATTATTATTAAAATAATTTTTAAAATTATTACTAATTAATTTGCTTTGTTTTAAATATTAATTATTGTTTGCACAAACTTTTTATTTTTTATATAAATGCTTTATTAAACTAGGAACTATAAAAAAAAAATGCTTTATAATAAATATTATAGCTTTTTAACAATTTTATAAAAAATAAAAAATTATAAAAATGCAATAAAATTAACGATAAAAATAATTTTGCAAATGCTATAATAAAAAAAGCATTTAATAAAGCATTAAAAATCTTTGTCAATATTAACGAGTGGCAAATTTGAATAAAAAAATAAATAAATATATTGCTTAATTAGCTCGGCGAATGCTTTAATAATGTTTATATTTAAAAAAAATAAAAAACTAAAATTTTATATAAATTATTATAAATTAAATTAAATAATAAAAAAAAAATTATATTTCGCTTTCGCTTATATCCAAAACGTTAAATTGCTTAAGCAATGCCAATATTTTTATTAAGTTTAATTTTAAAAACGCTTATTATAAAATTCAAATTAAAATAAAAAACAAATATAAAACAGCGTTTAGGATTCGATATAAGCATTTTAAATATTATATAATATTATTTAATGTTGGTAATACCCGTTGGCACTACATTTGTGTTGTATTCAAGGCACTTGCTAGTGCTTATTATAATACTCGCTAATATTATTATTGGTAATAAAATAAATAAAATTAAATAAATAATCTTTGTACAAAAAATTAGTAAACGTTTAGTTTTCTTAATTCTCTAAATAAATCCTTCAAATCCCTTAAAAAAAAAAATATTTTCCTTGTTTTTCATATATTTGATCGGTCCAAAACTAATTAAATAATTCGATCTATATTGATTTTTAAACGAAAATTAATTTTTTTTTTGGTTCGTACGGCCATTTTAATAACAAATTATAAATTAATATATAATTTTTCAAAAGTTGGCGCAGATTTATATAAAGCAAAATTATATTTTTTAACGCCTTGGCAAGCGTTTAAAATTTAATTTCGAAAATTATATTTATATTAATATTTATGGCTTAGTTTACGTTGGGTCGTACAAAGCTTATTAAATATAATTTTTAAGCATTTTAATTTAAATTTATTTAGATTTTTTTAAATTATTTAGCTTAACGTTATTTTTTGCTATTCGATTAAATATTTTTATTAATTTTTTTCGATTTTAAAATATATTTTAATTATTTTTATTATTTTAAAAAATTTATATAATTTTCTCGCAATTTTTATTATAATAAAAATTCGGTAGCTTATTTTTTAAAAATAATTAAAAAAAAAAAAAAAAAA
>NCSK02000380.1:0-19093 GCA_002276475.2 Chlorociboria aeruginascens | reverse complement strand
TCCTTCCAGCGACCGACCGAAAAGAGCAAGTCCGAAAACCCGTCTTCGCGGGCGACGAAGACGCTTGGCCTACTTTCGACCGAGAGCAGGCGCATCACAATCAAAATTATCGCCGAAAAGCGTGCACAGGAACTTGCCACGCCAGACAGAATAGGTAAATGTCCTGGACCAGACGCTAGCGACCTCCAGAGTACGTAAGTTGTAAGCGACTGGTGACGGAAGCGGAGTAGTGGCATGCAGGCGTATTACTTATTTAGTTCATATTTAGTTCATATTTAGTTCATATTAGCGTTATTATCATCATTATCTATCATTATTTATCATCATCGTCATGATCAGTATTACTCTTCCTCGTCCTCTTCGCACCAAAGGGTGACCCTCCCGTTCTGGCGCCGCTCGTAGCTCGCCCAAGGCTCAACACCCTAGACCACAAACTGCTACTGAACTGCTACAACTTAACAAATTAGTCCGCTCTATTCAAATATGCGGCCGGGGATCACGGCCGGGGAGAAAACGGGCGAAGATCAAACCCAAACACCCGAACGCTGCTAGGGCCGATTCCCCAATTCATCCAAAATTACCTCGCACCGGACATGTTTCTTCATCACCTCATTCGAAACATACACGTACGTAAACTACCCTCCTCCGCACATGGACGTGACCCTTAATACGGCAGTAGGCAGAATACACTAAGTCTAGATGCCCATCGAAGCGTCCATTCCATGTACATTCCATGCACCAAGTATTGCAGGACGACCTGCATGCCCATCCCACCACCCTGAGGATCCGTCTTCCGCGCGCCAATGGGCGGGCGGCCAGCCCTATAGCAGCCGAATTATATGGCCCCCTTCGAGTTGACGGAGCACCGAGGACGCTCTGGGACCGCTCCCCATCTCGTGCGTCGCCGGTCTGAGAGGGACGTCGACGTTCGTTGGGATGGGAATGACCGCATGGAGCGACCGAAACCATGAGGCGCAAACCGCCACAGCAAGCAGCGCGTCCGGGTTTCAAAGAACGGCGAATATCCCTCATTCGTACTTCCAGCCAATGGCGGCGTGGGCAGAGAGGGAAGGGTGGGGGTCCCGAGCGCGGGCTGCAGCACGTGTGGTCTTATCACGTGGGGGTTCCTGTGACCCGCGCTTGTTCCCGAGCCATATCCGTGGATGGCAATGCTGCTGACTTCGGCGATCACCAAACCCGGTGTTTTTTCCTTAAAAAAAGACAAAGAAAAAGAAAAAAGAAAAAGAAATAGGAATAGAAATAGAAAAAGAAAAAGCAAAAGCAAAAGAATAAGCAAAGGAATAAGCAAAAGAATAAGCATAAGAAATCAAGAAAACAAGAAAAAAGAAGGTCACGGCTCTGCACCAACCCGGAATCTGGCATCGTGCATTCCCTATCATTCACCCATCCCACAGATACCTGATCAGCTCCAACAAGCAAGATCGTTCGTTGCCTTCAACCTCCATGTATCGCAGTCCTTACGGGACAGTCATCAGGAAAACCCCCCACATGGTAACTTACAAGTATATCAGCATGTGTTTTCAACACGTAGCCTCAAGCCACAAGTTCCATCTGCAATCATCCTTACTCCCATGCGTCATTCCTGCATCCCCTTCATCTGGATCCTGTATGTATTGATTTGTTGCTGTTCATATAGGATCTCAGCTTCTATACGTGCATTTCGGCGCAGCAGGTGGGATGCAGTAATTGATAGGATACTTTGGCCTCTTATTTTTTTTGGGAAATGCTGCCCATTATTATTTGCTTCAAACAAAACGTTTCTTGTACAACAAAACGTATTAGACAATTCTGGAATAGCTTCCTTTCATCTTAAATATTTTAAAAATCTATCGTGGGTAATAGATATATCATGGCAATTATCGCACTCCCTCGCGAAAGGATTTTCCTGTGGTTTTAATAATAGCACTGGAGTCAAACACACAGGATTTCTGCTTCCTCAATAATCCGCCTCGATTGAAATCCTCTGCTTCGTTTCTGCCAGATCGCTCGATTTTTGCAATCTCGTGGAGGTTAGTAATATAAGCTATTTATTTATTTATTCATCACTTCCTCATTTTCAAAGCTACACGTGTTGGAATTGATGATTGGACGTTGGACTTATTGCCTTCCTCCTAAAAAAATATCCATCCTTAGTTTCATCTCTTCTTTCCTATCGGCCTTCTGAGTACAAAATTAATGCAATATTCATATTTCTTCTTTTTGTTACTCCCGAGTTTAAGCCACCGTGATATCTTTGGTGCGTTTGTTTAAGGACTCCATCTTCGGCCAGGGAGCCTATTAGTCTTCCTTTGGACAGTTATCTCAAGGTAGTAGAAATCATCGCTTTCTACTATTCTTCAATCACAACCCCCAAAGAGCAAAGTCAAACATTTCTTTCACATACTCTTCTCCAATCCCGCACCTCTCGCTGAATCACGACATAAACTTCGATTCATTCTTGTCTATATGATTCACTTTTCATTCGCATTCTCTTGGCAAAATAGTAGTTGCCTTAAGATGAGGGAACAAATACTCGACTTCAAGACATTAAGCCATAGGCTTGAAATTGGGCAACCATTCGTTCATAAGCAGGCCAGCAATATATTCTATAAACATTAGGTCCAATTAAAATATTCCCCATCTACCTTAGCAATTTCCCCTCCCTCCACCTCCAAATCTCCATCTATCTTCCCTCTCTACCCCTTCACATCACCACACACCTAGTCTTCACAGTCTTCCCCGGCTTCCTCGTCGGTCCAGGTGGGAACGACTTGCACGCCGCCATAGTCGGATGAGACTCCAAGCCTTCCTCGATCCATAACCCCCAATGCCTCGGGTTATGATCCCCTGTCCGTCTCGCAAGTCCTTTCACGCGACCGCCCTTCTGCATCCGCCATTTTGCCGGGGTTTTCCTGCCTGGCTCGTACCAGATCCCGTCGAGGATCGGCATGGTGACGGTGCTTAGGGTGCGAATCGTGGCTATTCGTATAGATGTGTGTTGTAGCTGCTGTGTAGATCGGAATTAGACTTGTCTTTTTTTCTCTCTCTATCTTTCTGGTGCTATGGGTTTGCTAATAGGGTTAGGGGAAGAATGACATGAAAATATTCTCCAAGTGGAGATCCTGTGTGTGGATGGTTAGGAGACCTTGTTAATGTAGGTGTTTTTCACAGCGAATGATTCGGTTCTTCTTTATGCTCTATTTGATCGGTGATTCAGCATCGTTCACATGTCTTGCTTGTATCAGCGCTTAAGCCTAAAATAATTTATTCACAAGTATTTTCCGTTGTCTATATGTAGTCGGAGTTTCCCAATAAGTATTCTAGTTTCTAAATGCCATGAAGGTAGATATTAAGAGGTCGGGCATTCAAAGAGAATGAGTTGGTTCCTGAAAATGTAAATTTAAATTGAGTATATACTGTAACCCACAATACTTCACTAGGTCAGGAATCTTGTATTTACCTATTGCCAAAATCATGAATTCACAACCTTTCAAAAGCTAAGATTCAAGTGAATAACCATTCACAAAATCCCATGTCCATGTTATATTTCCACGTTAGATCAAGTGTAAAAGGATATATATAAATAAATAATTAAATTTCAAAAAGTTTTTGGAGTAAATTATAAAGATTTTTAGGTTTTTCTTCCCGATTAATAGCAACACTTACAATATTACAACCAACAGCAAAACTCACATTCACACCCAATCCTTAATCCTACAAACCTACAAATACATTCCTCACTTTTCTCCAGAATCAAATATCCATATTAACACTCAGCAACCCTCTTCCCCACCAACTTTTGAAGCGATATCTACTTCCCATTCACCCAAAAAGGCAAACCTTTCTTCTTTCCTCTTTATACCCCTATCCACCCAGATGCCATTCACTACTCCACCGCAATCTAACAACAATTGCTTATATATCCACAACTCTCGGCACCAACAATACCATAAACCTGGCAAACCCTCAATCCAAAACTTTCATAACAAGGTAACGAAACACAGTCATCATCAAGCCTCTACCTTTCAACACTCTTCACATCATAGATATCTATCTATCTGCAAATTTTCCACTCGCGTGTTTCCTACAGCGAAAATTTCTCATTCCGCAACAATAAACCTACCGGCAACCGTGGTCATCCCGAGTTCTCGCACTGTGAAAATTCGACAATTTATTCGCAAATGTTCTGTTGAGCGAACCAGCCACAAATCACTCCTGCAAACAACTCCAGAATTTCAAAGGACAACAATGATCTCTGGCTGCTAGACTAGGAAAGTAGCGAAATCTTAATCTTGCTCTTTCTCTTCGCTGGATCGGTCTGAGGTTTATACCTCTCGACATTGTGGGCTCAGATTCGGAACTGTGGGTTTTCTCTTGTTTGCGACAGAGTTGTGAATCATACTGGCTAACATATTTTTCATGATTCTTGGCTGGTTTTCTCAAGATTCTGTTGATCGAGGAAAATTACATACCAGATATATTCTACTAGAATCTTTATTGAACTTCTCTACGGAAGATTGTTCTCCAGAGACCCGACAACAAATCGCAGAAGAGAATTGTGAAGATGTGCGGGTGGTTTATTGATCTGGCTACGGTTTCCACCGTAACAAGGGTTCTGCGCTCTGATGGTTCCTCCTGGGAGCATGAATGAGGTCTTGGAAATCTAGCTGGTAGATTGCTCTGTGGCTTGTTCCACGTCCCTCTAGCAAAATGACAAAGTATATAAGAGGCGACAACAGATTCTAGGGAAATGGAATATAAAGCTGTGTGTTTTCTTCTTCTCGGCTCGGTCGACATTATATACTCCTCTATCTCTCTTTTTTCACATCGGGAAAAACTTTCAAAGTAGTGAATATCCTATCGCACTACAAATCCATGAATCATACTTACTCCTACCCAACATCTATCTTTATTTATATCGGGAAAACATCCAAAATGGTGAATATCCCTATCGCACTACAAATCCATGAATCATACTTACCCCTACCCAATATCTCTCTATACAGGAAAGACCCAACTGAAAATCGACAATATCACCGGTCCGGATTTCCATAAAACCAACCTCTTCCGTTCCCCTTTTTCATCTTACATATTTTCCAATTTCTTGCAAGGGAGTATTTTTTTACTACTCAGTCTCCCGATCGACGAAAATCTGTCTTTTCAGAACATCAGATATATTGGCAGCCGTTTTCCAAGTTTCTGCTAGGGATGATTTTTTTTTACAGCTCAATTGTCAAATGTTAGGGCGTATTGAGCACGTTTCATAACTATATAATCATGAATCAGATACCCCCCTCCTATTACCCTACTTTTATGTACAGATAAGCCCATAGTCCGCCTCAGATTAGAGGTCAATCGAGTCTATCCCAAAAGTCTGACATCAATCTCCCGCTCGACGAGAATTTGTCTTTTCGCAACAGCAGATACATTGGCAGCCGTTTTTGTCTGATATTGCCAGTTGCGAAAATGTCGAAAATATTATTTCGACTAGATAAAATATGTAAACTATTGATAAAATTTACATAGCATAAGATTTCCAACAGATACTGTTCTTTACAAGCAGATGGTTGGATGATGTAATAACTATATCAAGGTTATGGCTGCTCCTCTTTTTGCAGAGAGGGTCGGTATTATTATATACTCCCAGAGCGGTCGCATACATTTGGAAGCAGTGAATAGATATCCTTGGCTATAAAGCCGTGAATTATATTAATAAGTTGGTATTTTATGGGAGCAGTAAATAAATATGCTTGGCCATAAAGCCGCGAATCATATTAATAAGTTCATATTTTACACTTCCAATACCGGTCGCATATATTTGGAAGCCATAAATAAATTCTTAGCCATAGACCTGTGAATCATATTAACAAGTCAGTATTTGAACTTTTAATAATAGTCGCATATATCCAAAAGCCAAAATAAAACTTCTTGAATATAAAGCCGTGAATCATTATATTGGTATCACCAAGGTAGTGATATACTCATGAATAAATCGGCTAGGCTTTCAAGTAATTTATTAAGTAAGAAGAAATTAAGTGCCCAAGGGGTGCCCTCCAATGGATCCTAATGATTCACACCTAATGGGTTGAGGTGCCCTCTAGTCAATCTCAAAGGGAATATAAGTGAAGTGTCAGCCGAGGGCCGAGGAGACCGAGGTTTACTTTATTAGTTGATTTTATTGACTTTATTGATTTATTAGTTCAGTTACTAGCACATTTATTTTGGGATGCATTCACATGTGAAGAGGGGTCTACCCCTCTAATATGGTCGAATCGATTCCATTCATTTAGTATAAATAGCACCTCTAGAACCCTCCTAAAGGGTCAGAATCAATTCAATTCCCATTCTCAAGTATTGGATCAAAAGTCCAACATGAAGCTATTTCCATTTATGCCTGAGGTTGATCTGTAAGACCGAAGTTGCTCTATGTGACTTATATGACCCATATTATACCCACACATTACATTAAGAAGCATTTTTTTGGGATTTTTTGTAGGGTCGGTTGGTATTATGTCCTTCTATTAACGGCCGCAAAATTTTGAACGCAGTGAATGAATATCCTTGGTTGTAAAGCCATGAATAATCACTAACAAACGTATTCTCAACAATAACCGGCTGCTTCTTCACTAAGCTTCCCTTGAAAGACAACCACAATGGATATTTACCATATTCTTAGAGATAGCTAGCTATCAACAAGATTTGTAGCGAAATTAATATAGTATTAAATCGATGAAATTGTAATTTTTTTCACAACAATAAGTGCATTGACAATTGTGGTTTGAAGTTTGCATTGCGGAATCTGAACATTTTACTTTTAAAACATTATGACATTTGTTAAAAGGAGATTTCTAGCAATTGATCCTTGTCACTAGTATATGCTCTATTAGAGCAAAGGGACTCTGCCGCATATAGTCTCAGAGACTCTACAATGGCTTAGCTCCTATATCTCTATTAATTTAAGATAGATCTGTAATGCCTCAGAGTTTGAGTAATTAGATGTGGTTTGAGAAACATTTCATTGCTTGACAATCTCTACCTCCCTTTTCTTTGAGTTTTTATTATCTTTTTGCACGAAGATATATTCGGTATATATGCTTATCAAACTTGTAAACATAATTTATTACTATAGCACTTTTCACCACTGCGAAGACATCACTTATTAACCATTGGAGCATGCTACCTTATTTTTGATATATGACATGCAATAACGGTTTTGTAAAGCAGCGCAAATTAATGTAAGAATGCTTTCTATATGCCATAAAAGAAATGTTACGGCGACAGGAATAAATCAAGTACAAATCAATGCCTACAATTTATGTTACATCTTAACTGCTCCTAATCAACTCTGAAATTGCCCTTGGGCATTAACATGCATCTGGTCCAATTCTGGATTCAATCCTCCAAGCATTATCTTTTGTATCGTTTGCTTTAAATCAGCTACTCTTGTCCACTTTTGTGTGTCTACAAAGTCTACTCCCCTCAAGCTATTATCCAAGAACCCCAAAAATTCTGTTGCATTTATGTCGTCTCCGATCTGAAGGAAAAAAATGCCGAGTTGGCGATGTGGTCCCATGTCTGATTTTAGAATTTTGCCTATGCTATTCAGGTAATTGATAACATATTTCCGCTCTTTCTTATCATCTTTTCTTCCTTTGCTTATTTCATATGGTTCCCCATCAGTGATTACTATAATATGTAGAGGTGGGGGCCTAGGCACAGCTATTCCTTTACCTCCCCCCCTCCTACTGAACATCCTTTGTGCGAAACCTTGATTAAACGTAGGAATCCTTCTTAGGTAAGGGGTGATTATCCTTTGCAAAGAACTTACTAGTGGCGTTATAGAAGAAGGCGACGCAAGAGATAATTTTCCTATTGCCATAATTTCTCGAAACGTCGTCATATCCGTAACATTCATCCACCCACCACCTTCTCTCTCCTGTGTAAGAGTCGCCGGATTTGTCGCATTCATAAAAAATATACTAGATAAACAGCAAATTAGAAATAGCTTTTCAGGGATATTCCTGGACATATTGTATTGGGAAATCTTCTACTCCCTAGGGTTCCTTACTCTGGTCCATCTGGATCATGCTTGATGGCGCTTGGCAATAATTCATTTAGGATAGAATGAAGTACCTGCCAGCGTGTCCTTTTTACCCCGTCATGATCGTAAAGTGGAATAGTCATGCTGAAAGAGTCATCAAGCAGTAATACGGTATCAACCTTGTTTAGACCACCTAAACCTGAGCTACTACTGCTGGCAGTGGAGAATCTAGCGAGAGAATCACTTGAACTTTGTTGTACAAAGGTTGGTCTACTAGAATACAATGTTGATGACCCAACAGCAGCATTTCGAGATCGTCCTGTAGATTGAAGGCTTGTTGGTAGTGCAGGAGATGCAGGGTCATGATATGCGTAAGCAGGAGGTACACCAAGTGTTTGGTTTTCAGAGTTTTGTTTGCCATTGCGGTGCGCCATAATATACTCTGAGTTAAATCGACAGATAGAGATTGAAGAACTCTTTGAATTGTGTTGGTTGTAATGGAAGATGATTTTGAAGGTGGTAAAGAAGAATGTTGAAATGGACTTAGACGATGATATATTATTCTACGAGGAGTCGAGGAAAACCTTCTATTTATAACAGTTTTTATATTAGAGACCAAAAAGTAATGTTTGCTGCTCTCGGCCGGAATGCATAAATACGAACTGTTGTAAGTGTAGGCCAGGCTAAAATTAATGATAAAAGTAGTTCATATATCTTAAGATTTATAAAATATTTCTTATACGAGGAGCTCCCAACATCCCCAGCGCCCCAGACCCTCAACCTTAACCCCCTAACCTCAGCCTAATTCCTAACATAAATATATATAAGTTGACCGAGTAGTATTGAATAGCCACCAGGTATCTTAATAATATCTACAGTTAGAGCGTAGTATCTAGGTACGCAATTGTAAAATATAAAATAGGTTCACTTGCTATCAAATTATCTGCCTCGCTTTTAAAAGCAGCCCGTATTTATGCTTGCCGCTCGGCCTGCCTATTAAATTGTGACCTTTGAACTAAGGAGTTGGTTCTATTAAGATACAATCATGGAAAAGTTCACCCCTTATATCACCTCGTAATGACTTTAGATCATCTCGTAGATGCTACCTCGTAAAAGTGTCGTTTCACCTGTATTATCTCAAATAACATATCTCTAGACCATAGCAACTCTATTTTTAACTACTAACCATCATATAACGAGGAAAACGTTGGTCGGAATGGATTAGTTTCACCTTTGATAATAATTGGTTTTCCATATTTCCCTGTGCCCTCGCGGTTGGTGAACAGTGAAACGCGTCGGAAAGTAAAATGTAATTTTTTTTAAAATAATAATTAAGGAATTAATGTAATTAATATATATAAAATATACATTACCAAAATATATTTTGTTTTCCAACCGCCAATAAGATAGAAATCCATCTATCCCGGTATTTCCGTACAGACATAGCGTGGGCCGTCAAAAATATTAGTAGTTCGGAAGTGTTGGTATTTGTTAAAGAGATAAAAGAACAAAGGAGGCAAGGTACATCTATAAACAATGGAATCATTTGTTATTTATATGTATCATCTCTGATATGTTATTCCTATGCAAGTATGGTTTACACTCTGAGCAATTATCTCGTTTTCTTCGAGCCTTTGCCTCTACCACCCCTACCCTGGCCTCCTTTCGACGAACCTCCCACCGACCCACCGGCCATCATAACCCTGACTTTCCCAACTGGAACCGTATTTGTGACTTCCTCTGCTTTCCATCCTTTTAGCAACTCAATTTCTCTCGGCCACATCCTTTCTGTATCTCTACTCTCCTCATCGACAGCCTTCCCCTTATTACTTGCATCAACAAGCCATCTTCCCAAGACCTCCTTGACAGCTTTCCCTTTCTTCTGCGCTCCAGGCTGTAATTTCACTTTGTATTTGAGTTTTCCCATTGCTGCCCATGGCGCACATACAGGAATGGCTTCTAGAATCTCATCACCAGGTAGGGGAGTACCGACTAAGCTATCAAGAGAAGTCATTTTCTCCACCTCATCGTCGGCGAGAATATCAATTCCCTCATCAAGCATCAATTTTCGAATCTCTTCATGCTCTGCGGTTTCCTTTTGGGTTCGTTGATGCTGTGCTCGACGACGCTCTTTGTGGAATGCAAGTTCGGCCTCCCGCTCTGCTTTGGATTTGGCTTCCGCTTCGGCCTTCTCTGCTCCGGCTTTTGCTCCGATGAGAATTTGGGCCGCGATTCGATCATCCTCGTCTTGATCTTTGTATTTTGTAGCTATCTTCTTGGCTTTGCTCTTCTTGCCACGTTTCGGGGGCGCAGGTCCCTTTTTGGCTCCCTTATGATCGAGTGATTGAGTGCTAGGAGAAGGTTTGCCTTTGATGCGGGGTTCTGGTTCCAAGTCTGATTCAAGTTCCTGATCGTTTTCCTCTGCTGAATCTATAATTCCCTGGTCATCGTTAATCTGAAGATCTTCCACCTCCTTGGTGGGAGCTTCATTAATATCATCGTCACTAGACGACCTTCGAGATTCAGATTGAAGTGGATTAGCTTGATCTCTTGTATTTTCGTTATCATCATAACTGGAGTCTGAATCGTCATCTTCATTCCTCTCTTTATCAGAATCTTGGATCTCAGCTTCACGATCATCCTGATTATCCCCAGTGACCGACTCAACCGTGTGCAGAGTATCAGACTCTCTTAGATTTTCATTATCCTGTATTCTGTGCTTTACATGTCGTGCCTTGCTCTCTTCGCTGATCTGGAAAATAACACCAAATCCCAGCAACAACTGAGCAGGAGGAAGGAAGTTCTTGCTTCCCTTGACCATGAAGCTTCCAGTTGGTAGAAACTCTCCTGTGGGCGCTGATTTTGAGACTTGATCAGCATTGACCCACCAAGCGGACATGCCAGCCTTCGAATCCCACGCACTGGACGACGCAACAGCCAAAGTCCCAGCTTGCGAAAGGGTTGAAGGAGGAATTGGAGCATCAGGTGTCTTTGAGTTATTCTGGACGACAACGGTGGCCGCACCGTGTAGATCTGCATGTAGATATATATCACCCTTCTTCAGGTATCTTTTATACAGCATTTCATTCTGTTGAGCATCTTTACCAGCAAGAACAAGATAACCGTCAGACGAAATAAACCAATTAAATTTTTCAAACCACATTAGCTTTCGAACGGGACGTAGAACGGCCTTTTCTTGTTTCAGCCCTTTCTTGAGGTCTTGAGTAATTTTAGCCTCGGTGCTCTTTAGTGCCTTGGTCGACGATTGTAAAGTCTTCTGCTCTTTGACAGCAGCCGAACGTCTTTGGTCATAGTATTCTCGAGCATTGCTCCATGGCGAAATTGCAAGATCTACATCGATAGTCAATCTTGTCTCTGTACGAGTTTTTTCGTTGGCCGTTTGCTTCTTGATGTCTTCTTCCTTGCTATCGGACATATCACTGTCGGACGCATCGCTATCAGTTTCGTAATTGGACTCATCACCTCCAATGGCCTCTTCCTCGTTAAGTAAAAGGGTAATAGTGTTTTCGTGGAGTTTCAGAGGCAACTTGATAATGGCCGCAACTGGGTTATTTCGCTTCTGTTGTAATTTGATAAGTTCTTCGATATGAAACCAATCCATGCCTTGTGCAATAAGATTGTTGACTGCACCCATGGCTTCCTGGACCCTATCTATGTTGGCTTCTAACGCTCCTGCTTTTCTTTCATTGAGCTCTTGGATCTCTTGCAATCCACCTAATCTGTTAGCTTGATCCTGTCGGGCTGCTTCAATCTTCTTTTTGGCCATAAGCTCTCTCTCTTGAAGTCTAGATTCAAGTTTTTGTCCTTCGATGGATGAAAAGAATTCATCGACAGTTTTGTTGAAGCCTTCAAAAGGAAGAAAGATAAGCGTAGGATCATTTTCGAATTGACGGGGTCGGAAAGGATGGAAGTCGTCATAGATCAAACCTTTGCGAGTCTGTCCCGCGGTATCCTCTAAGACATCAATCCCGTCCCTTTTCTTGGCAATGATAAACCCCTTTGAAACCTCGGAGCTAGTGATCTCTTGGACAACTTGCTGGGCTTCTTGGAGAGAACGCATAAGATGGTCCAGAAGGTTTTCATTTTGCAAGACCTCTCCTGGTTTGAGCATGGAGTCAAACTGAGTAACACGCATAGCATGGTCAACAAGCATTGGGGGATATTCTGTGATAGAGACAGCCAGCGCCTTCCTCAATGCGTCCATGGCCTTCTTCTTTGGCTTCTTTCCGGCGACGAGACCTTCATCTCCCCTCTCGACAGCTCTCTGCAGTGCCTCCTGTAGCCGATCTCTTGTCAAATCAGGTACCCCATTGTAGTTTTGTCTATTCTCCAAAGAATACTTCAAGCCCACCCGCAGCTCTTCCTGGGCTTCCCCTTCTGAAACTATGCGTAGTAATGCCAATATATTCAAGTCTTTGTCTGTGAGAATGACATTTCCGCCTGCATAGAACTCCAAGTATAATCGGTATTGCCCTTCACTGAACTGGAACTCGAGGATCCTGTCTGTTCCGACTTGTGAGACTGCGGTCACACGACGTGTCTTTAAATGCTTTCTCAACCTTGCCACAAATTGTGATGGAGCAGCTGCTGTGGCTCGTGCGAACTCTGTCAAATGACATCGAAAGCCCGAATCTATGACAATCTGCTGCTTATTGTCTGGCTTTGCGAATTTCACAAGGAATATCTTGGATGATAAATCGTAGATGTTGGAAACGCGCAAGGTTACGAGCGTGTTGGATAGTTCATGGGCGATGACCTTGAATAATTAGCGTCTGGGGAGTGGGGCTAATATAGAAGATTCACCTTCACGTCTAAAGAGGAGAATCTTTGCTTCATACTGAAGATGCTGTTGTGAAGAGGAATGTTTGGTGGGGCAATTCGCCGTGGTTAGAATGTGCGTCGAGCTGTGCTGTGGGCCGCCGTAGACCCCTCCCTCCTCTCCTTGAGGGAGTTCTTTTCTGCATCAACCAGCATATAGAAAGGACTGTAAATAAAATCAATTCGCTGTTGTGTTATCTTATTAGGTAACTGGGCTCGCATTGTTAATGTTTCAAAGCAAGCGATGAGAATTCAACTGCCCCTCCCTTCCTCCCTCTTACCAACTTCAACGCGCACAAATGGAAGGTCACGTGCTTCTGAAAATGGAATTGCGGGTTCCCGTGACGAGGCGGCTTCTGCCGGTCCTATCCGAATGCACTAGAGTTGCCATGGATACCACGTCTCCTCCCTTCTTCCGCCTCGGTAATATACGTCTCTCCGGCTGAGATGTAACGTCCGAGAATCATCACTATCGAAGCCGTGTAATAGTCTCGAGAGCTCTGTGCGCAATGCCTTCATTACGTTGGGGTAGGTAGGGTAGGTCGGTATGGTAAGATTTTGGATGGAAGGCGTTGCAAGGTGAGAAGAAAAGGAGATGGCTGGCTTCATATCCTCCAATGGCTTGGTTCCACGATAAGTATGCGTATGTATGCACGCTTCCATGGGTTATTCATAGGTGCCCAAACCTTGACCGAAGCCTGAAGATGGAGGGGGCTTCTCCCTTTCGACTGATTGATCATGATGGAACCTGACTTTTCGTAGTGGTGTGCGGCGCCGTCTGGACAATAGAGGTGTCAGATCTTTCTCCTACACGGTGGTGAGAAGTGTTGGAGAAGGCAGCTGAATCTGCCGCATCTCAATTCAGTCCCAAGTGTAGCTGTAACTACGCTTATCCAATGACACGCTTCGATCTGGCTCTTTTTGTGGGCATTTTCTCTCCAAAGTTCATCATGTGAAGAGCCATCTCGCTAATTTTTAGTTTGTTTACCCCGGGACTTAACTCTTGTCAACAAGAAATTGATTTATCAACCCTGCCCGCTTCTCCCTCTCCCTCTCCACCTTCTTTCCTTCCATTCCTCCACATCTCAAATCTTGACCTTTCTTCAACCTTTTCCATTCCAACCCTGAAACAACATCCCCTTTCCACCTCGCTCCATCAATTGCATTGAAAGACGAGTCAAGAAGCGTATTCCAACGCTTTCTTCCCTCTCCTTCTTTCACCCAAGAAGCAAGAGACCCCTTCTTGTCTTCCTTTCGGCACGTCGAAAGGCATTCGAGAAGTGTTTCTCTCGCCCTGAAAATTAGTCAATCTGGACTTTGACGCCCGCGTACCGATCCCCTTCAGCATCTTCCCGTCGTCGTATCGGAGCGACGCCGCCGAACAAATCACCCAGACTCACGTCGAGGGTGAAATCAGATTACCTCAAGGACAGCAACGCGTCGGACGGGAGGGTCAGTACTCTTCTTTCGCCGCCAATCTTCCTCCCAAGGGACATTTCGTTGAGGAAGAAGTTCATATCAGCCGGGGAGAAGACCGATACCGTCCGAGCCGTAGGGAGGACATTTACGTGAGAGAAGAACGCAGGTCAGTACATTCCTCACTCCACGAGCTCCATTCAAGTCATCATCGCCAGCATGGCAGAGTGTTGTCTCGGAGCTGGCCAGCGATTATTGGTGATCTGCATTGCATCGGATCCACTGCAGGTCCGAGCTAGCCAGCCCATGCTTTTGTTGACACATAAACACACCGACTTCTTCAATCCGCTAACTTTTTCTTCTCCAGACCTGAACACAAACATACCAGTGCTCATATTGACATTGGTGTTCCACATCGAAGACACTACGACACAACAGAGGTAGACATCGAAGTTGATCGTCACCGCCCACACCACGACTCCAAGATCGATATCGTTGAGCGTGAATACCGTTCCCGTTTCCAGCCAAACTATCGTGAAGAGATTAGAGTCGGCGGTACCACCGTTGACCCCCCTCGCTTCCAGCCTTCACAGAGAGAACACATCCGTGTGACCGAAGAAACCATCGACCCGCCCCGATTCCAATCAAACAAAATGGGTTACTACGATGAAGATGGTATGTTTTTCTACTTGTCTCCTCCCTCCAATTCCTAAAGCATATTTCAGGCCATTACCACTCTTTCCGTCACGGTCTCCACCGTGTTGCTGATCGAGTCCTTCATCCAATCCATGGAGGGCATCATCACCACCACCACCATGACAAGGAAGAAATTGACATTACCATAGGTGATGGCCGTTCAGAGGCCGCACCTCGTGCTGCTGCTGAATCTAGCTTCACCCCCAACACTGTCACTATTCCTTGCCACCACATCCGTATGGGCGATCTCTTGATCCTTCAAGGACGTCCCTGCCAAGTCATTCGCATCTCCACCTCCAATGCTACTGGCCAACACCGATACTTGGGTGTTGATCTCTTCACCAAGCAATTACATGAAGAGTCCTCATTTATCTCCAACCCAAGCCCAAGCGTCATTGTCCAAACCATGTTGGGTCCGGTCTTCAAGCAATACCGGGTCCTAGACCTCCAGGATGGCACCGGTAAGTTTACATAGTAGTAGTTTCCTTAGGGATAGCCTCCTAACAAGATTATAGTTGTTGCTATGACTGAAACTGGTGATGTCAAGCAAGCTCTTCCCGTTATCGATCAGTCCGACCTCTGGTCTCGTCTCACCAAAGCCTTCGATACTGGTCGTGGCAGCGTTCGAGTCCTCGTCATTAGTGATAATGGCAGAGAACTCGCCGTTGACATGAAAGTCGTCCATGGTTCTCGTCTATAATTGTTTGTTTGCATATTGTATCATTGGCGTCCGTTGGGGACAAGGATCATTCGATGATTTCGTTGTGCATGATTGGAAATTTCATGGAAGCTGGAGATAAGAAGATTGACTAATGATGGGAGGATACTCAAACCTATCTTGATGCATTCGGTAAGATTTTAATGCATTGTTCTTGGTCTCGCAGGATTCTGCTTCGGTGGTTGATCTAGCCGGCTTTGAGGAGGATGCTTGGGTCTTGATCACTGCCTTATGTAGATAGGATAAAGAAAATGGAAATCATGCTCTGGATTATGTTTTTCTGTGATTATTATCTATCGTATTCGTGAGTTGGATTTGAAATATTGGTGACATGATCTACTTACTACCTACTCCATCAGTTCCCGATGAGTCGTGTGATGACGGATCGGCCCGCGGCTAGCTCTTGATAGATTGTGCCGATAAGCTCCAACCTCATCAACTCTCCTTTCGTGCTATCTCTTGTTGATAAATACAGCAGTGAAGACGCATTATCTCATCCTTACCAATAAATTGTTACCACGTTCTGAAATGGGAGCAAATCAGTCGAAGGCGCCGCTCGTCAACGAGAAGCTCATTGTTGAGCGACTCCGAGCTCTAGAGATCAAGGACGAAGCTGATAGCGAGTATATTCACGTCAATGAGAAGAACCCATCTCGAGCTTCACAGAATCATGTTAAGGCTCCATGGGCAAGCGTGTCTATTTCCGATGTGGGACAGTGGGAACACGAACTTCTTCAAGATCCCAAGAACAGGTCTATAGCTATCTACCCCTCCCCCGCAATTGTCCTGGCTGACATAGCAAAGACTTGCACTCTCCGCACTGAGTTCCGCAGACCCCAAAACAGTCCTCACATCTAGATCCGCTGCAATCAAAGACCAGCAAATCTTCTCTGTCAAGATTCCGTTCGAAGGAGCTCCCATTACCAATCAACGCTCCTCGGGACGATGCTGGCTTTTTGCCAGTACGAATGTGTTCCGCGTGGCCCTTATGAAGAGACATAATCTGGATAAGTTCGAACTTTCTCAGGCTTATCTATTCTTCTATGATAAACTTGAGAAAGCAAATTTCTTTTTAGAGCAGATTCTCGATACTGCTAGCGAGGATTTGGATAATAGGCTTGTGCAGACGTTACTTCAGAGTCCGGTTAGTGATGGCGGCCAGTGGGATATGGTGTATAACCTGGTGCATAAGTACGGCCTTGTGCCGCAGGTTTTGTATCCCGATAGTAAGCTCTCTGTTTCCCCCCAAAGATGAATGAAAGGCTGATTTGGTTTTTAGGCTTCAATGCCAAGGCTTCCTCAGCTATCAACAGTCTTATCACTACGAAGTTGAGGGAAGATGCTCTCCAATTACGCTCCCTAGCTAGCTCATCTGTCAAGGATATCACCGCCATCAAGAAAAAGATGATGAAGGAAATCCACCTGATTCTTACTTTGACCCTTGGTCCTCCACCCGCTCCCGACGCTGAATTTACCTGGAATTATCTTGACA
This sequence comes from Chlorociboria aeruginascens, assembly GCA_002276475.2. NCBI lineage: Eukaryota > Fungi > Ascomycota > Leotiomycetes > Helotiales > Chlorociboriaceae > Chlorociboria > Chlorociboria aeruginascens. The sequence goes on along the minus strand of NCSK02000380.1, from coordinate 1,891 downwards.
ATAAGGGAGCAGCCCAGGAACTGAAAACCACTCCATTGGCATTTGCAAAGGAACTATCCACCGCTCGTTCTATTCGGATCACAAACTCCGCTGTTCATGATATGTTCTCGCTCGTTAACGATCCCCGGAATGAATACAATACCCTTCTAACCGTCGACCGTCTCGGTAACATCGTAGGAGGCCGCGGGATCACTTACGTCAACGTTCCGATGTCGATTCTCAAGAAAGCCTGTATCGATATGCTGAAAGCCGGGCTACCCATTTTCTTCGGCTCGGATGTGGGGAAATACAGCAACAGCAGCTCTGGAATTATGGACACGGGACTCATCGATTACGAACTTGGTTTCAATGTTCGTCTAGGCATGACCAAAGCTCAGAGGTTGACGGTGGGGGAAAGCCAGATGACTCACGCGATGGTTTTGACGGCTGTGCATCTGGATAGCGCCGGAAAGAGTGTGAGATGGAGAGTGCAGAATAGTTGGGGCGAGGACGCCGGCACAGATGGCTGGTTCGTCATGAGTGATAAGTGGATGGATGAGTTTGTTTATCAGGCGGTGGTGGAGCCGAGGTTTGTGAGCCAGGAAATCAACGACGTCTTGAAGAGCGAGCCGAAGGTGTTGCCGCTCTGGGATCCCATGGGTGCTTTGGCTTAGGAGCGGGCTGTATGGATTACGAGGTTATGGATGGCGCTGGTTATGATTTAGCAGTTCTATTCATTCCGCAAAGGATTGACTGCCGTGCACGAGATCCTCTTCTATTAGCTGAATACTAATTATGTGACATGATACAGTACTTTTATATCTGAACCATTTCTTCATTTCCATTCCAATGCCGACATGAACCATAAGTTTTCTCCCCTGTGACACCAGGTTAATATTGCTACCTTTCTGTCTTTTTTCCCCTTTCTTCTCTTTATTTCTTGTTGTTGTCCCCCTTCGAAAGAGGGATTATCCCTGTACTCCAGCGTCCTACCGCCCCCAACGTGGATGTCGGGAGTTTCTCTCCTGCCCAGGTAGTCGTCGCGAGCTGCCATCTAAGCGGCGGTAGGACATTGCGCGGGTGCGGGAAGGGGAAGGGGAAGGGGAAGGGGAAGGGGAAGGGGCCATCGACCATCGACCATCGACCCATCGACCCATCGACCCTCTCCCCGCGGGCACCTGACCTGACTGCTGCGTGTCCGCTGGACCTCCCGGGCGCGGATGGAAGCTTCCCATTCCCCGGAGTTCACGTGCGGGCATCCAGGAGGCGGAGGAAGTCGGAGGGGCTTAGGTAATCCGTCAGGGTTCGAAGCGCACCGGAGTTTCTTACTTTCCTTCTGTTCGTCCTTGAGGTGGGTGGGTTGGATTCAGACTTCCCAGGAGTCCAGCCCATCTCACGCCCCCGCGACGTCTTCGACCGCCCGTACCTCCCACGGCAGCCCCTCCGCGCCATTGCCATTGCCATTGCCACGCTGACAGCGTGGAACAAGAATCAGCCAGCCAATCGACCCCCCCCTCCCCTCCCCTCCCCTCCCCCAGGTATCGACCGGTACGTAAGTGCTGTGCTGTGCTGTGCTGTCAACCCACAGCCTCACTCTTGGGGGCGGGTGTGGTGAAGCCGCCCTATTTTGAGAGGCGGGAGTCCGGGCCATATACATACATATATACGTATAATGATAAATATCTTCCTTGCATGGTATCGAACGAAGAAGAAGTGGAAAGTAAGAACACCCGTCGTGACATGTCAAAACAATGAAGCAGAAGCAGAAGCAGAAGCAGAAGCAGAAGCAGAACAGGAAGCAGAAGAGGAAGAGGAAGACGAAGACGCCCCCGTCCCCAGCCGGTACCGTGCCGACCCTCTCGTACGGGGACCGCCCTCGATCCTTTCGGGGCATTTGTCCACTGTAGCGTCG
>NCSK02000038.1:0-159459 GCA_002276475.2 Chlorociboria aeruginascens | reverse complement strand
CATGCTCACGGTAATTCCTCTCGCCGCCTTTTTGCTCACTCCTTTCTCTCTCTCCATCTTCTTCTTTCCCTTCTCTTTCCTCTTCACCAAGATCTCTCTTGACACCACGGTCCTTACAGTCCTTTTCCCACTCGTTCTTTCGCCTTTCTGAACTCCAGTCACTCCTTACGTGAAAGCTACTCTTGCGGAATCGACTTTCGCTCCCTGCAACCCTTCAAACCACTGTCCATATCGATTGCACGCTCCGAAAATACTCCACGACCCCCTTAACGACGAAGATACTCCCTGAAACAGGTCCATTGGAAGAAGCATTGATTGCTTAAGCACAGAGAAGGAAGTCAGACATCCAACTCGACCCTTCCGACGGAGATCAACCACGCCAAAATGCAATATTCCACATTAGTCCTGGGCTTCTTCGCGGCTCTGGCCACCGCACACGCAAACCACCCACAACACTTCCACCACCGCCGCCAGTTGAATGATACTTCTTATACGCTCTTGACCGTCCAGGCCACTCACACCATCACCGTGATTAGCTGTGCCGCCACCGTCACCAACTGCCCGGCATCGGAATCTACACACACCATTCTCACCACTGTGACGGAAGATCTGACCACCGTGAGTAACCTAACCTACCTGCGGGACGCCTGAGATATCAATCAATATTCATAATTTGTTTTAGACTTACTGCCCCGTCACCGCCACCGAGTCCATCGGCTCTTCCCTCTTGTCCTCGTACTCCGCTACTGTGACATCGGCTTCAGCCAACGCCGGCCAAGCCGTATCGACGCCAGTGGGTACTGCTCCCGTGACCGCTCCAGCCGCTGTCGGGACTGGGTCAAGTGCAACAGGAAATTCAAGCCATGTTCTCACCTATACTCTTGGATCTGGTTCTTCAACCACCGTTGTGACCACCACCATCAAAGAGACCAACACCTTCGTAAGCAGTCTCGCAACTTTACCAAGAATTTGACTAACCGCATCAGACTGAATACGCTACCGTCTCTCCAGTAGCATCTGAGTCAGAAAACGCAGGAGGAGCGGGAGCGGGTGCGGGCAGTGGAACAACCACCCTTACTGGTACCAGCACTTCAACCCGCTTCGTCACCGTCTCGCCAGCCTCGAGCGCAGCCGCCTCAGCAGGTATTGGAGGAGTTGGAGAAGCTGTTAGCACTGCTGCGGGAGAAGCTGGAGCTGGAGCTGGAACCGGAGCTGGCGCCACCTGCGCTCCGCCTGTCACCGTTACCATCGCAGCCACAACCATCACCGTGGTATGTTCACCCCACCCACCACACCACCCTTACTCCCATTTAAGCCCGTAAATACTGATAGGCTCTCTAGACTGCCAGCCCATCCGCAGCCGCCACAGCTGCCGCAGGTGCTTCTGGTTCCGATGAAGCAGTTAGCCCTGCAGGTCCGGCTTCATCCGGAGCCGTCATCTACAGCACCGTCGTCGTGTCCCCAATTCCAGTCAGCACTGCAGCCCCATATGGCATGGGCAATGGGACCGAGACAAGCACCAAATGCGCGAGTGTCTCCAGCGGATTCATCTCCAAGATCCGTCCCACCGCCTCCGCATACTAGAGTTTCTTTGCTGTGCGAGGGAACAGACGTCGTGGGAGGAGATGAGGAATCATAAAAGTTGGATTCCAAGAGGGGAGGGTTCAACACAAAACAAAAATACCTTCTTGTGAATTAGATTTATGTCATCGTGGATTTACTTCCCGTTTTTAGGATAGTCTTAAACACCCTATTCTTCTCATCCTTGGTAGCGATGCATCTCCATCGGGAATGGACAGGAGTTGAATCAAATGATATTGAAACTGGCCCATGCAAATCCCATAGACTGTTCAGACTATTTGGGCTGGCAGATCGAAGAAGTCTGTACTCATGCCTTTCGAGCTTTTATCTTGCCTGCCCTTTGATGTGTCTTCCCTTTCTACCGCCGCTGATCCTGTGATTTCGATATTCGATATTTTCTCCGTGGCCAAACAGGGTATGAATCCTCTTCCCCGTGTTCAATGATTCAACAGTCGTTGCCGGGATGTCTTTTTGCCAGCTGGACCCTTAAAGCCACGATCTTGAATATTAAAAGGCCTGCAATCTCGCTTGTTAAACGCATGATGATGCGAAGTTGCTATACATAGAGCATAGAGACACCGCACCTCACCCTTGATGCCAGTTTGGAGGGCAAAAAAAATATGCTTTATTTTCTCTGAAACTTGCTAGGAAGCATATCTCTGCTGATATCTCGTAGAAAATAAAATTTTTAGAGCGAAATATCCCCAGGGCGTTGAGTAATAGCTGTTTTATATGAAGTGCCATAAAATAGGTCCTGCGCGTCGCTTTTTCAGACATGCAACAAAAATTCGGGGTCGTGGCAGAGCGAGAAAGGGCTGTTGTCTATCATTTCGCCTCGGTTATCAGGCACACCTATGTGTGCGGGTGAGGCGCCAGCTATTTATGTATTATTGTGGCACACCTGACTATGATAGATCCATCCGTGATCTCAACTACAAGCATGATCAAGGCAATAGAATAGATATCGGAGAGATCAAATGAGAGATTATTGAGTCACAATATCTTGGATCATGATGCGGACGGGGCAAATGTACATCCAAACTATGGTGCCAGAGCTAGAAATCCTTCTGTATGCTTCTTTGCATGGAAAAGTGCTCTGTCAGCCTAGGCCCAGCGAAACGAGATCCCTCCCACCTCCGCTGAACGCAGCATCATTCTCCCACATCCATCCTCAGACTCGATGCACGCGACAAGTCCTCACTACCCAACCTCCCTTTGTCAACATTGACTTTGATAGTTCTCTTCTCTGTACATCGTTTGTGCTGGATCATCATCTTCGTCTTATTCAACCTCATTGAACCTGTACCATATCGCACCTTCTCTCCATCCACACCCCCTCCCGAGACGATAAACTAACTGGTGACGCATTCAAGACTTTCATTCACCAGCGCCATTATTTTCGACATTGCATCATACGCCTCGAACCTTGCACCATCACCGTCTAAACCACGAATACACACGAATACCTCCCATCACTGCTCAAAACTCCTCAAGTCCAGAAATCAAACACAATGCGACGCGCTTCGGACAACCTCAGCGATCCTGATCGCAACCTCGCCGAATCAAGCGGGCCAACCGAAGTACCAGAAGGAATGGACCTCATCACCGAAGAGACCGAAAATCGAATACATACACCCCCTCCACGCATCGCAGCGCGCTTCTACCGACCTACAAATAACCGCCGCAAGTCTTCCGCTGCTTCCTCTCGTCGTAATTCGATCTCGTCGGCGCACTCTCACCAGTCGCATGCGTCAGATCGTCATGGCCGTCCTCAAAGTAACCATATCGCGCAACATTTGCGACGAGCAACTATTCTTGAGGACAGGAAAGCCCGATTGGCCGACCGAGCTGCCCATGCGGAGAAAGTACGTCTGAGAGCTGCGTTGGCAAAGGCCGCGCCGAGGAGTACGACGAATTCGGAAGAGAGGGCTTTGGCTGCTCAGCAGGCGAGAGAGAAAAATTTGGCGGAGATTGTGGCGAACTGTGCAGAGGAGGTTAAGAGGGCCAAGGGAATTGCGGAGAGTATGAAGGAGAAGAGGGAGGCGGAGGGGAAGAAATTGAGAAGGGAGATGGAGGAGAGACTTGCTGAAGCGGAGAGGAGACGGGGAGAGATTCTCAATAGAGGAAATGTAAAGAGGGGAAGGTCTTTGAGTCAGCCTAGAAAGAGCCTCTCTCCTCTACCCGATGTCCAGGAGATGCCGGATGTTAAACCAATTCTCAATGAAGCTGCCGCAGCTTCGAGGATACAACAAAGGTGGAGGATTCATCAACGATGGAAAGCCTTGAAAGCTTTCACAGACTTGGGTCTCACAGTTGATGGTGTTCGGGACACATCATTCGAAGCGGTGGTTGATTTACTAGGGAAAGAAAAAAGTGCTACTTACTACCGCACATATTCTGCGCATGTGTGGGATGAATGAGGGAGAGAGTGGATCGGTTAATGAATTAACGGCAGTGCGAACGTTTTTGAGTGCTTTCCTTATCCTTGGACATCCGACCCAGGTCCTCAGTAACAAAGCAAACGTATCACAACAGGAGCAGGTGGGAGCGGTACCAATGAGAAGAGATGATCTAGCTAATCCACAATTACAGGACCTTGTGGCAAAGGCCCGAGATTTGCTTATTTCCTTTGAGAATGTCTTATCACGGTTGACCGCGGCGAACAATTACACTCCACCTCCAGGACAGTTATCTACATTGTCAGAAACGTACGCTACTTTCTACAATGCCTTTATCGCTTGGAAGGCTCGAGATTCTAGTGCCATTATTGAGATGATGGTATTACAATTTGTCGAGCTGGACTCGATATGGCAGACAGTCAAGGATAGCACGGAAGAGGCAGTAACGGCTTCATACCGAGATGGTATCAGAGAAAATCAACTAAAGTTGATGGTTCGGATCAAGAAACTTGCTGGCCCTGCCCAAGGAAAACGTCTTATTACCAACGCTATTCGAGAGGCACGAAAAACAAAGGCAGCACAGAAACCGGCCGGTGATTCTAAGCCTAGAGCTGCTGCATCTACGCCAGTTCCCGAAGAACTTTCTGCATCTGTGACTACAGTTGCTTCCCATCTACAGACGCTCACCCCGCCCCCTACTCCTAGTAGAGAATCTACATCATTTGCCGATGAATTACGGACTGCAAGTTCAGTACTTCCAGATAATAGAATTATGGTTCATGAGTTAGCCATAAACAAAGAATACCGTATCGAAATTGAAGATTGTCTTGAGCAGAGAGGGGCCGTCAACCAACTGATCTTTGACTCCATGAGACAGGAAGTGGCTTCAGGGAATAGTGATCCTTGGGTTCTTGCTATGGCCGATAATATCAGGGGGAAGCTACAACGATTGCTCAAGTCTGAAACCTCAATCTACAAACAGATTGGCGAGGTACTTGACACAGATCTTGTATCTCGTGAGCTTCAAGTAGGATCGTTCTCCTACGAGAAATTCTTCTCCTACATGGGGTCGTTACTCCCTCGTCTCTGCGCTCCTGTCCGTGATGAGGAGGTAAAAGAATTAGTTGAGAACACATTCCGAAGAGGAGATGTCGTTGATCGTCTCCAAGCCTTAATGCGCTTCATCGATCTTATGCAACTTGACTATGCAAACCACATGCTTCAAGAATCGGCCTCCATGTTGATCGAACATGCGGTGCCTTACGAGACCAAACAATTCTCGGAAGATATGGAAAAGACAAATAATGATCTATCAGTCACCACGGCAGCGTGGAAAGAAGCCAGAACCAAAGTTCTAGCTGAAGCTACGCGTCGAGATCCCGAGAACATCAACCTCGCACGGAATCGACCCACCCCAGAGAAGATCTATGCCCAATTCCTCGTCGATATCTTTACCTCACTCGGCCCGGCATCCTTAATCCCCGAGACGCTCCTTCTAGACCGGAAACGCATAACCCGCATCCGCACCGAACTTCTCCGTATCGTAACCACAGGGGCAATTTTAATCCAGAGCAAAAACCTACTCAAACGTGACATGCGTTCTCAATGGAAAACAGAAGCGACACGCATCTTTGCCGTCCTGGAAAGCTCTTCTTCCCCCGACCAGGCAATCCAAGGAATTCAAGTCGCGCTTGAATCGTCTCACTCTATGCCTGCAGCCACCAAGTCCCATATCCGTGAACTCAGCACCCGAATCGTCAACTGCTCCGCTTCCATCTCCAACACTGCTTCAAGCGGCGAGCTCCGCGATCCAGTCATGAGACTCTTGATTTCGAGACTGAGAATGCATTTGCTAGGGCGATTGACGGCGAACACGGAGAGGGAGAAGGTCAAGAGTGCTAGCACGGCTAGTGAGAGTTTGGCAACAGCTGGCATGCCCGAGTTTGTTTCGCGAGTCGGCAAGATTGTCGAAGAGATTGGGAGGGTAGGGAGTTTGGATCGAAGCAGTCATGGGGGCTGGTATGAGTTTGTAGCCGGGCAGATAGATGCTGCTACTGCTGAAGTGGATAACTAGGGGGTTTCAATGGGCGTTATGGTTTTTTTCGGGGTCGTGAGGCCGGTAATGCGTAACGAGTTCCCTTGGCACTAGTTTATATCTGGTAGGCGTTTTTGGAGCTTCGACTTCTGGTGGAGTGAAAGGTCGACTAGGGTTGGAGCGGGAGGTTGGAACTTAATGGATGGATAGGCTGAGGATCATAAGGCGTTTTTTAGGCAGGGTAGAGGGTGTGGGGTTGCATTTTTTTACCTTTTTTTTTTATTTTCTATGTAGGGGTTACAGTTGCATATTCTGGCTTCTGGTTTGTATTTTTTTTTTTTGGGGGGGGATGGTTTTGATATTTATTGATGAACCGACAGATAGACAGACAGATCTACAATTGAATAAATGAAGCAGTGCAATAAATCGAAGTAAAATTTCCAAACGAGTAATATTTATTTTAATCACAACACAAACCTCCAACCAGACACCATACATTACTTTGTAGTGGAGTGTAGTGTAGGTCTTGGAGTAGGGAGATGCGGGGCCTTTGAAAGGGAGGGGAAGCATTCTCCGAATACCTTGCTCCTAGACCCCCGACGTTGAAGTCAGCCACTTGAAATATTTTATTGAGGCGGGCCATTCTTTCTATGTTGTGCGAAAGAGGACCACACTACTGAGGGTTAAATCCCAGAGTGGCATAGATGGACCTTACAGTAAATAATGACCCTTCCAAAGACTTCATACAAATTGCGATGCTTTTTGAGAGTGGAGATTGTTGATGTAGCTAGTCATTCTATGGATTTATGGATGATAGAAGCGCGGTCTTGGGTTCATATATTTATTGGTAATCTACAGGATTAAGTTCCGGCGGGTATAAAAAGAAGGGCAAAAGGGAACAAATACACCGAAGTGAGGTGAAGCTATTTCCTATGTAACTTCATGCCCATTTTTGTCCTGTACTCAGACTCGGGGGGATGTTATAGCCAGGGAAAGATTGCCATTGATTGGCGGTGGGTTGGGAGGAAAGCATAATGGACTGTGCTATCCGAGGAATCTATCGAGGATGAAGCTGCTATAGAGGTAGAGGACAGACAAAATAGCTTCCAAGAATTCTGGTCGTCGAGCGGCCGTATACGCTAACCCCACTAGGTAAGCAATAATATAACATATTTAATACAGCATAGGTAAATATAAACACAAATCCCAAACGCCTTTTCATTCAATAGAAGCCTCTCGGTCTATAAAGTACAGTTCCAAGCCTATGTACCGAATCCAATATAATGGTTAGCCATAGGTATGAATATGGGTATCCTATCTCACACATCACCCTCACCCTCAGTTCACTCACTCCACCACCTCCTCCTCATCAGGCAACTGATCCTCAAAGACCTTTGCCCCCTTCAACAAAGTGTTCCAATTCAACCTCACACTCCATCTAATAAGATCTGTCTTCGCTTTCTCGCGAAAGTCGTTCCCATGCCCGCTGATATCGCTCTCCGCATCCATATTACCTCTCGGTCTATGGTGCTGGAATAAACCTGGTTGACTCGTTAGACAAACGTGGTAGTTTTTGCCGTTACTGCCGTCGCAGGCTTGGTGCAGCAGCACGTCGAACGGCTCGTCAAGATTCTCGATCCCGATGTCATATAGTAGTTTCCGTGCTCCGGCTTGGGAGACGGCATAGGCGAGAGAGCAGAGACCGAAGGAGACGTGGTGTATGATCCTTGTGTGGGCTGGATACTCGTCTCGTAATTCTGTGTTGCCGTATGAATCGGGCAGGTATTTCTGCGCGGGGACGCTTTCATCATTTCGGTGGTAGATTCGTCCTTTGGGTATTAGAGATGGGGAGGGTCCATTTGGGGACGGGAAAGACATCCTGCAGTGTCCCAGCCACATGACATCCCAGTGATCACCGTATGGATTCAAGGTTGGAGGCACCGTAACAGGCAGTTTGTTATACTCGATGTCCCGCGGCATGAGGGAGGGGGTCGGAGGGGTCGGGAATGTGGGGTCGGCGTAGGTGGAAGGGGAGGAGAGGAGGGGTTGCGTCAGTGCGTTTGTAGAGAGCGCGAGAGAATGCAGTTGGTCTTTTATACGGATATCCCAGTCGGCGTCATCTTCGAGGATAAGGGCGGAAGAGAGGTTGAGTCGGACGATTCTATGCTCCCCTTATTAGCCCCTTCCAAACCTTTCCCTTCCACTTTTATGTCCGAACTTCTAGGATTTAGGATGGGAAAAGACGTACTCATGCAACGCATTTATATGCGCCCTCCAAGACCCTAATTGACTCTTGCTCATCTCCTTCCATTTATCACCCGGCGGCATCGCCTTCTCATTCATATCCTCGCCCTTAACACCATCTATAAAATCAACATTTATGTTACTCAACGCAGCCGATAAAACCATGCTATCCCTGCGATCGGTTCTCGACGCCAAACTAACGACGTAGATTTTATCGAACTTTGTTCATCAATATCAGCCTCTTTCCTTTCAAAACCCTTCTTCCTAAATTCGCATCTGCCAAGAACTCCACAGCTCTGAAATCCCACAAGAGAGAAGAACAGACCAAGAACTCACCCCAAAAGTCGAGTTATACACATCCTCCACCAAATCCCGCTTCACAGCATCCTCCTGCCCATGATTCTTCTCCTTCCCCTGAGACCCTATAAAACCACCGGTGTGTATGCCCTCCAGCCGCTGTCCGAAAATAAGAAAGACGAGCGCAATCGTAATGACAATAGCGCCAATAATGGTGTTCGAGGGCCGCTTCACCTGTAATAGCATATTGTCTTCTTCCTTCCTTTCTCCCCTCGTCCGAGTCAGGCTTTCTAGCTGAGCTTGCGGGAAGAAAGGAAATATCGTCCTGGGAGAAAGCCCGAGAGCGTGCGTGGATGATCAGTAATTCGCAGCTATAAGAGAGAGAGTAAGGACATGGTATGTATGAATGCGACGCCCGCGAATCGTTGCACGGTTTGTAGAAAGGGATGGATAGTTACTTGTATGTTAGAGTTGGTGGCTTAGGTCAGCTTTTAGACCCGCTTTTCTCCTAGTTGATTGGTCAGTTGGCTAAGAGTCTGAACCCCTATTTTAAGCGGGGTTATAAATATCTGGAGGATTCTGCTCGCACAGAGATACTGATCTTATGAAGTGCATTGTTTGATTTCGGTCTGCGACTTTGCATTTGAGTGAATATGTACGAGCTTGAGTCTTTAATCCTAAGGGAGGTAGGATGCAGAGGAGATCAGTGACATTGAACGTCAGATCTTTAATATAACTACCGAATGATACAATGTATAACCTTTCAAATATTCAACAATTACGAAATAAGAAGTCTTATTCTAGTTTTGATTCAGGGGGGAAAGGAGGTCGTGGAGAGTTGTGAATCTTTGAGGTGGAAGATAAAGAATATTTCAGGTATTGAAATGAGTGTATAATATATACACACATATATTACCTTCATCCAAAGCAAGGATGAAGATATACATATACACCGAAAAAAATTCAAAACACGAATACAAAGATTATTGAAAGCCATATTTGATCCAATGGTAGGGAGATAGGTATATGATCCAATTCAACCAAGTTCCACTATCCATTCTCGCCCAGTTAATTATTCACTCTTCCTACCTCCTCCCTCAAACCACGCACCTTCACTTGCGTGCCTCAATTCCACAACCTCTCTTTAAAGTACATCTTCCATACCACCATCTTGCAATCCCACACACCCACCACTCTTCCCGCTCACCTCTCAAACACCAAAACCACCGACCTCGCATCCACAATGTACATCTCTCCGATTCCTCTCACCCTCTCTCTATTCACGCTCCTCCTCCAGCATCCCCACACAACCACAGCCCAAGGCAGCGAAGGGCAATTCCTAGAGCGCCGGCGGCCATCTCCACCACCCCCTGGGATTTCAGCCTGAACGAGGTGTGGAGCCTCGGCACCGCACACACCATAAGCTGGGAAGCGTATTATGACAACTATACGATCTCGGTGTGGCACCTGACGGATGATGATATTGCGCAGGGGACACGGGGGAGTCGGAGTCCGGATATTTTCGGTGTGTGTGCTTTTGTTTCTTCCTTCCTTTCCATTTTTTATTTTATTTTTTATTTTTTTTATTTTTTTTTTATACAGAGAATACTTATTTTTAATAAAAATTGAATTTTTAAAATATGATTTTTCATTTTCCAAAACAAAAATATAATGATTGAACAAAGATTGTTCTTCTTTATTGAACTCTTTGAAGCAAGTAAACTGATTTTTACTTTGAATTAATGAGTGTTCTTATATAGTGGGAGACCATGCAGGCTGTTTTTTAATGAAAAAGAAACGGTTGAATGTGATGAATCAATGATATTATTTATCATTAATCTATGCGCTGTTGGCATGTCATATCATGGTATGGTGTGGTGGTACTGTATGTACAAAGCCCCCTTCATTCATAATATCGGTGTTTTCCAATATGTACCCTGCCCATCAATCGTCCAGCGCATATCAATTTGGCCGCCGCCATGTCCATCTCCATTCACCAATCCACCAAACATACATCACCCTTCCTTCAAGAAAGTGAAAATGCAGAAGAAGTTCGTGAGTTCATGATCATCATCCAGCCTGGTCGTTTCGTCCGGTCTCGCACATACAACCCATCATATGAATCCATCCTTTAAAAAAAAAAAAACAAAGGAAATCAAGAATCGAATTGGATTGAGGAGGAGAAGAGACGAGAGCTCTCCTGCTGCCATCGCCCACCACTTCACCTCAAGCTGAACGTAAAGTATCGCAACGTTTTTGGCACCTCAGAAAGCGCAAAAGAATAGAAATGTAAATAAAACCAACTCTGTCAATGCGACGCAATGCATGGTTAGAAGAGGGGCAGAAAAGAAGGCAGGTACAAGAACAAGATAAACTCCCCAGCTGAACATCCAGTCCAGCCCAGTCCATTTTGTGACACATAAAGAAAAGCTCGTAGGATCATCTCTCATATCGTATCAGCGGAAAAATCGTATAAACAAGGTTATGATGATAGTAACCAGTACCACGAAACCCCTTCATCTCTTACTGCAAAATTTTATTCTTCGCTGCCGTTTCTCGAGTTCGAATCTCGGCTAGCTTTTGATCGAGATGAGTAAGCCGGGACTGCAAAGAAGGACCTTCGCCGAAATCGAATGATTCGATGGAGCGACGTGTTTGATGCATGGTTGCGAATGCGGCGCGGCGGACGGTTGATTTCTGATCTTGGAAGAGACGGCGGGGGAAAGTGTTACTGGGTCCAGATTCGGAGAAAGGGGAGCCGAGACGGGGTGCTTCGAAGGTGGCTGACGGGAGGAGAGTGGGTCGTATGATGGATTCGAGATTCTGTGAGGTGGATGGGATCGAGATTGGAGAGTCGTGGAAGACTCCGGATGTTCGACCCCTCAGTACATCATCCCCCAGACTAAATCCTCGACTACGTACTCGACGCTGATTACTATTGAGAACATTTCCAAAAAGCTGTTCATTTAGAATACTGGGTCTGAGCACTCCTCCGTTGGGACTAAGCTCCTCTTCCAGATCATGTTGAGCACGTCGCTTCTGAGTATTATTCAATGATCGTGGTCTATCGAACCGAAGCGGAGATCGAAGGAATGGGCCAGTTGTAGTATCGGATCGGGTTTGTAATGGGAAGGGTCGTTCGGGACTAGTCAGAGTTCTTGAAGAGCTCGGTCCATATGTTCGGAGAACGAATGGAGATGCCAGTCTCTGACACGTAATGTTGGTTTCCATGCGAGTATCGAGATATTCCTCCGCCCCGTTAGGATCATTCATGGATAATACAATATCATCAGCTGGCCCATCGAAAGAAGCAAGTTTCACCAGAGGTCCATCAGGTTGCATGCTCTCAGCGGTGCTCGTCGCAAGAGATAAGGAGATATCCTTGGTGTTGAATGGAGTATGCGGTTGTGGTGATCGCAAACGAGAGGGAAGGTAGGGTTTCGAGAATGGGGTGGGACTTCGAGATTGTAGATGGCGAAATCGTTGAACGGAGGTAGTATAGCTACTATTCCTGGACAGCTCTCTTAGGTGTGTTCGGGTGGCAGCACTCGAGTGTGGCCATTGCACATACGTTCTTGGCTTCTCTCCAGTTGGGGTGTTGCTCCCGCTCTTGGAAGCTTCACGTGATGCACCGACTCCTGAACTCAACCCTGTAGAACGTCGAGCTGGAGATTTTGGGCCCTTCCAACTTCTCTTGGCCTCTCTCGCGACTCGATAACAGACCCCCTCCGGTGGAACGGTACTGGCACCAAATCGAAAAGGAGTGACGGTTGCATCTTGTAGGTAAATACAATACGTCTTCCACAAGTGATCGCTCATCGCCTTAGTCCATGGGGCATCCTTTCGGGTCTTGCTATGCAGCCCCGAATTCAAGATCGTTGCTCCGGGTTCGGCTGGGTCCATGTCCATAGCCTTTCCCTTGCCCTTGGATATTGAAGGGAAGCAATACGGATCTGTGATATCTGATTCCGGACTCGTGCAACTGCCATCCTCAGAAGGGCGCGACATCCTACTTCCACTGTAGAATGATTCATCCGAGAGATCGGAGTCGTTTGAAAGAGCGGATACAGGTCTCTGAAAGTAATCTTCCGGGGTTACCGAGCGACCCATCGACCAGTCCGGCCGTAGGGGGCAGCCATCTTCCATACAGAGCATAGGAACAGGCGTCTTTGGGCAAGGAATCAGCTGAGCGTCGTGAGATCGAGGAGCAAGGAATCCGGTGGTGTTGATCAGAAGAGGTTCTCGATCTGGCATCTCCAAATCATCTGCCATGTCGTCTATCCTCGGGATTTCGATGGTTGGAATTGGCACGTCTGCAGCAGCAACGGAAGCGAGGAAATGTTCTGTCGGAGCATGCAAATTCGAAACATTGCGACGCTTGACTCTGAGCCGGACCGGTCGAGGTGGAGACGGTTGTTCCGGTTCTTGCGCAAGGAGTGGTTCGGGGGTTTTTGGTCGCTCTTCTTCGTGGTGAAAGCGAAAGCCACGAGGAAGGGTGGTCGACCCATTGGAGTGTTGATAAAACATCGTGTATGTATTTCTCACACGTTGGAATGTAGCCGTGTCGGGGCTGTAGGTTGGAATGAGGGGTCCTGATTTGGCTGGCTCCTCCAAAGCTCAGACGCGGCACTGCTCCAATAGCAAATGCTCGGTGTAAGAAGTTTGATTACAGAAAGTATGTATGGGTACAATGGGTACAGTCGAATGGAATAGAAGGAAGGTCGTTATTCGTGGGTGCGTCGGTCACAGATCGAATGCGACGGTTCATAGATCGAATGCGATGTAAGCTGGAAAAGGTGAAGAGTCACCAAAGCTGAAGTCAATCGCAACAAAGAAAGCGCCGCCTCTTCAAAGGAGCCGCTCGGCTTGTTTCGAGTTTCGGGTTCGAGGAATGTAGAATGAGCCGATCTTCAGCATTGAGAATTGACGTTGTTCGCTCTGGATGGCTGTTGTCGCAACCCCGGTTTCGAAGAGGAATTTAAAATAATAACAGCATCTGCAATGCGAGATGAGGGGTGAAAGAAGCTGACGTTCGAACTGAACCCTGTGCGACCAACTCTGAGTTCACCCTTTCGATTGTCGCAATTTCTGGGTCGTCGGTCGATTCCCTTGCGACCGATCGAAGTGAGAATGGGGAGCGAGGGGGAATTGCTCCTGCCTGCTAGCAAAGACGAGGAGGGGAGGGGAGGAGAGAGGAGAGGAGACGAGAGGAGACGAGGAGAAGTCGAAGATAGGTCGAATTAAGGAGCGGAAGGTGTTTGGTCGGCCGTGGGGGAGAAATGGTCGCAGCAGGAAAAGGTGGCAGCGTTGGGCCGAGACACGAACACGGATTGGTCCGTTTGCGCTTGTGCACCTCCTGTTTGGCTGCGTGGGCAGAGTGGATTGTGGAGTGTGGATTGTGGATTGTGGATTGTGGATTGCTGATTGCTGATTGCTGATTGTAGATTGCAGTAGAGGGAATGCACGATGCAAGGTGTTGCCCCTTGAGGGGGTGCAGCCAAGGCGCGTTGAGGTTGAAAGGTTGAAGGATCGAAGGGGGGGGATGGGATGGAGGATAGCTCGATTCGCAAGCGGAGATCAATCAAGCGCCTCGCGACGGCGCATCCCTCAACTCGGGGGCTTATGTATGGGGGTCCCTGGTCAGGAATTGTCGAGGGCTCGCTCGGGGCAGTGATGCGGAGAATGTGGAAGAAGTAGTGGTAGTGGAAGAAGAAGAAGAAGAAGTGGTCCGCTTCGCGGGTGAGCGAGGATGGTGGGACGGGTAGCCCTATGGTCGGGTGATGGTAGGGATGGGATTGAAAGTGAAGAAGGAGATATCTCGAATATTCGTGGAGGTGAAGGTGAAGGTGAAAGTGAAGGCAAAGGCAAAGGCAAAGGTGAAGCTTCAGCTTGGAGCACGACGCGCACAACCCGCCCCGTCTAGACAGTACGGTGCTCCGTAATGCGTACGGTGCTGGGCAAGGACCAGGGTGGACGTCGGTACTATATTATACGTATATATTTATTATATATAGATATATATATATATATATCTCTCTCTCTCTTCACATGTGATGGGCATAATTCATGAGCCCCTTTTCGTTCCAAGCGCACGATCTCCCTCCGTCGGCGACATATTCTTGTATTTCACTGGAGCATAAGAAGAAGAATCAGAAGACGAAGAATCGGAAGAATACCACCATGTCCCCCCGTACGTATCAGAGTTTTCACTTCCATACATATCGCTTATGCCCGCATCACCAGCAGGGCCCATCCCCTAAAGAGACGCGTCGCGTTAGTTTCGCGTTTATTCGTCCCTCCCCCCCCTTTTCTTCCACCCTTTGGCCTCGCTTCGCCTCACCTTCACCTTCACCTCTACCTCTACCTCCTCCACCTCCACCTCCACCTTGCACCTTGCACCTTTCAGCTTGGGCGGATGCACTCAACCTGACCGGTGTCTTGTAGCTCGGATGTCATGCGATGATGCTCGGCCGCCCTCCCCATCTGCCAGCATGATCTGGCCCCTTCCAATATCATCCTGTCGCTCCCTCCCCCGGAGAGACGACCGGGTGTTCGACGGTGTGCTCAAATCACCTTCATGCAGATGAGCAGCATGCACGAGAAAACGAGGGCGCCCTTTCATTCGCAGCTGTGCACACTCAATCCTAGCCATTCAACCACCAAACGGGGGTCTCTGTCACGCGTCAACGGTGTCTGATGTCTGATGTCTGGTGTTTGGTGTTTGGTGTTTGGTGTTTGATGGTGCTGGTGCTGGTGCTGGCCCTACATCGTTCCCTATCGAACTGCCGTTTCTAGTGCTGCCAAAGGCGTGGTACTGGATCTGTACGTGTAACGCGTTACCCCTTCTCAAGGGATGCATATGTTTGTACCCACTGCACTCCGCTCCTATCTCATACGAGTATCCATAGAACATCGAGGTGATCACCATGTCGCTTGCCGTCGACAACAACCGTGTCAATGCATCGAAGGAGGAGGAGTATTGAAGAACCAGCCTTGGGCCATATCCTGCGATGGCTTCCTTTATTTCTTGACAGCCCCGCCCCACGAGAAAATGACGGATGGTGTCTCTCGTTTCACGTTGTACCCTCAGCATACCAGCAGCACATAGCACAAGAATGTCTCGAATGCCTTCGAGCGCAGCGAGACTGGGGGTTTGGGGGCTTGCCCCCATGATATGATATATAAATAAGACAGCTGAACCCATTGGTTCCTTGTTTGGTGGGGGCAACCCCCTAAAACCCCCGGCCTCGCTGCGCGCGGTAAGTGGATTGGCATCGTGCTATAAATATAAATATGAGGTTATTCACGAACGCCACAACTCAACCGCCACAAGTGTGGCGAGACATTCCATCTGCAAGGGGTTTCGCTGAGAATGTGTCTTCTTCTAGCAGATTTCTATTCCTCCTTCTTTTCACCATGAACTATTCCTTCTTCCAGTCTGGCCAGCCATCATGCTTCCATCTCGAACATGGCACTCCCTCAAACTTTTCCTCGTAGCTTTCGTTATTTCCGGTACGGGCTACTATCTCTTCCTCGGTGATGCAGACCACAATTATCACCAAGTCTACCAAGTGGCCGTCACAGGACGGAAAGAACTTTTCATCAGGGAGGCTATGAATACAGAGATTGATGGGCCTGTCGATAATAGTACGCTCGTGGAGTTATGTGCGAGTAAGAAATGGACAGAGGGGTTGATTTTCAAGTGCGAAGAACCATCTGGAGAGCCAGCGAAGATTCGAAACGTGTTCTTAAATTGTGTCCGCTATGCAATCGAAGCTGGTGGTATTTCATCCTGACCCTTCTCCTTCAAATATAATTTAACGATTCCCAGCAACTGGCTTCATCATCCCCGAACTCAAAGCCGCGACGTCAACCCCCATGGGCAAAGAAATGGACAACAATGTCCCCTTCACACATCTCTTCGATCTCCCACACTTCACTACAGCTCTCACGTCTGCATGTCCCCAGATCCATCTCTACTCCCACCAAAATGATCTCTACGACATCCCATCAACCCAAAAGCATCACTTCCTCTCTCCAGAATCCCTCTCTCCCTCCCTAATCGCCAATACCATAATCACGCATCCCGAAACCTGGACGGCAGAATTCTCAAAATGGCTCAATAGCACCGTGCCACCATTCACAGCCTCAGCACCCGTTCTCGTCGCCTTAACCTCGCCCGAATTTCAATTCCCCCTTTCCTACGACGATGCGCTCTTCGTTCCTCAATTCGGGCGTCTCATCCGCTACCGTGAAGATATCCGCCGCTTGGCCGCAACTCTTCTCTACACCCTCTCCACCACCTACTCCCTTAACCTCTCCCCTGGCCCCGGTCTCCAAGCCGGGAAATTCTACGGCGCGATTCTCGACCTCACATCGTCCGAAACGGACAAAACGAAAGCAGAGGAAGAGAAGGTTCGGCTTTACAAAAAGCAGGAAAAACAACTGCTGCAAGCCGCGAAGCATAATAATCTCTCGCTGCTCTATCTCTCTTGTCCGCCCCCCCATTCCGAAGACCTCATCCATTCATTCTCCAAATCCGCCGCCCTCGTCCCCCGGTTCCCTATCACGACAGTTACCGCGCTCTCTCTCCTCTCATCCTCTTCCCTCACCACCTCCCTAGACCTCTACCAATCCCTCTCCCCATCCCACCACACCGCCATCGACTCTCTCCTGCTCCTCTCCTCCTCCATCTTCGGCGGCCCCGCGGGCTCGATGAGCGCGTGGGCCATTGCTCTCCGGCGGCACATCATCTGGGGCAACGGCTCCTGGATTGCTCAAGAAGAAGACTATGCCTACGACCGCGGCAAGGTCGGCAACAAAACCACGGGCATGTGGGGCGGCCCGCCCGGCGGGTACGGCGGCGGCGGCTTCCAGAGTTTCCGCGATGGCAGTAGTGCGAATCCCTGGGAGCCGAGGGGCGTGTGGAGGCTGGTGCCTAAGGAGGAGGGGGGCAACGAGATGGAGGGCGAGTGGAGCGCGGATGGGCAGGGCGGGCGCGGGAATGGTGGATATGGGCTCAGCGTTGTGTTTGGGGAGATCGGCGAGGGTGAGAATATTGAGAAGGGGATGTGGCCTTAATTTTTCATTTGTTTTCCCTTTCCATTACCCTTTCTTTCCTTTTAATATAAGATCTTAACTTGTAATTCAAAATTCGTTCTAAACAAAGAAAACGCTATATAATCCCACCCACCCACCGTCATATTCTCTCCTCTTATTTTTTTTTTCCTCCTATATCTCCCTATTCATCCTGCACCTAAAAATCGACAAAATCCACCCCTTCTTCACCCTTAATAAGCAGGTCATTCCTAAACCTAAAGTATACAACGCTGCTCGTATAATTGCAATGCCATAGATTTTACTTTGCTATGGTGGGTGACGTTCTCCATACGTGTTCCCTCTCTCTTAGTGGGTATACATAGTTCGTATAGGGAAATGGTGCATGGGAATTAATATGTGTGTATTTCCTTATAGAGAATTAGTCGTAATGGTAGTGGTAGTGGTAGTAGTAGTAGTTAAATATAAGTAAATATAAGGAGGGGTGGGGGGAGGTTCTACTAGTAATAGAGATGTAACGATGTAACGATGTAACGATGTAATGAAATATTCAAAGGGCCCCCTCCCTCCCCTCCCCCCAGGGTTAAGGTAAGTGATAAAAATATTAATACAATGAATCAATAACCACATATCTCATATGATATCTATTTTACAAATCTATACAATCTCAATTCTGAGGTTTACTTTCCAATGGATCTAAACACCTGTGGAGTTTTGTTGTTGTAGTTTGGGAATTCAATAAATGCGATTTGTATAGTTGAAGATTATATATATGCTAAGTTACTAATTTTGTGTTTTTATTGAATTTCTATTATTACTGCTATTAAATTTGATATTGATAGATTGCTGTTCACAAATGGCTGCTAACTTGTTCAAAGGAGGCAAGCACATTTTACATTCCTTTAAGAAAAGGATCTAACGAGGCTGAAACGAGTTCAAGCTCTTGGATAAATCATTCAAATCTCTTTGCTTGAGAAATCTATAGCTTAGAAAGAATTAATAACAGCTATTAACCGCAAATCAAGGCATATATTCCAAGTCAATGTGCTTTTATATCAACCCTCAGCATCGTAAATCGTTCCCTGCCGTCGACACTTTCATTTACAAACACATAGAGAGATAAGCAAAAGCAATGATCCCTTATCTATCGTCAACTGAGTTCATTTACTATAGGCCCATTGTTCTCTTCTCTCATCCTCCCTCCTTTCACGAAACCCTTCCCTGCAGAAAGAAAAAAAAAGGGGGAATAAATGGGCAAAGCAATGAGAGGTGTTGATGACATAGAGTTACAGAATTTATCCTCGTACGACGATAATAGAATGTCAGAAGATCAGAATTTGCTTGAACTGTACTTCAAAAAAAAAAAGGGGGGGGGGGGAGGGAGTTTTTAGTTCAATGTAACCCCAAGTACGAACCCTATTCTCTCAACTCTGCATGATTATGCAATGCAATCCTTCGGCGGAGGCCGTACTTATTAGGTTCCCGTCCTTATATTAGCATGGATTATATTTAGTGCAGTACTCTAGGAGTGCGTAATAAGAATTCGATAGGGCGTGGGGTGCTATAATAGTTATTTTATTCCATCATATTAGTTCCAAGGAATATTTTCGTTGATGTTTTATTCTCAAAACGAATAAGGCCTTAGTCTCAAATATCAAAGCAATAATGCTCGAAATGTCATAGGCTTTCGGTTCGCTATAATTTTCCTTTTGGGCTCGTACTTGAAACTTCCCCGCCCCTTACCTACATCGTCCTCCAGGTATGTGGTATATGTGTGGCACACTGTGTGGCACACTCATTCTGTCTCGGAGTGGCCACACGCATTTCAGAATGTCAAGCATCACAAGCCAATCGTTTTGGCTTGTATTGCTCGCCAGTATTTAGGATACACAACATCTCCACAATTCCAGATGGCGGAGACCTACGCTGGACGCGACGTCGGTTTTAATGACTATTGATCGCCATTCACGTTGAGACTCAATGTCTATTCAGCACCAAGTGTCGGCGTTCGGCACTACGGAATCTAGGACTCTCACTATACTAACCATTGTCTATATTATCCTTACAACTACAATCGTATCTGGCAGGTTTATATCACGATGGCTCCGAGCCGTGAAATTCGGAGCAGATGACTGGCTTATGCTGGCCGGGTTGGTGGGTGAAGTGGACTCTTATTTTCACGAAGGAAAGCCTAACTTATAGCACAGTTTTGTTTCTATAGTCAGTCAGTTGTGAGCTTCCTCTGTTAGTATCTCCGTCAGTAAAAATCACCCATGATACTCACGGCGAAATAGTGACAGTTAGTGGAGGTGTTGGATACCATAAGGAAGACTTGCATGAGAGCAATATAGCCTCACTCTTGCAGGTCGGTCCCTTATTCATAATCCAAGTCCTTAACTAAGAGCCCTCTAAATAGCTCCTTACCGTCATCCAATTCCCCTATGGCCTCACCATGGCGGTCGTCCGCTGTTCGATCTGCATGCTGCTTCTACGAATCTTTGTTACGCGGCGATTTCGACAAGCAGGCAAATAGCTCATAAACCATTTTACTGTCACTTTGCTAATAGTTCAACCAGTCTATGGGACCATCTTTCTAAATGTGTGTTGGTTTATCTTCGTCATTGTAGCAGCCGCTGCTCTTTGCACCCCATTCCGCTATAACTGGGATAAATCGATTCCAAATGGGAAATGCGGCAATCAAGATGGCATCTATGTTGCCATCGCTGCTTGGGCAATTATTTGTGATGGCGTGATGTGGACGCTCCCATTTCCCGTAGTTTGGAAACTGCAGCTTGGGTTGGGACAAAAGCTTGCGCTGAGTGGAGTCTTCGCTCTTGGAATCATGTAAGTCCCTAGCATATTCTGTCTCATTCGCAAACACACACTGATTTTGATCTCTCAGAGATATCGTCATCAGCATCCTCCGCATTGTCGAACTTCTTCGCATCGACTTCGAGGGTGACGTCTCATTCACGCTTATCTACACCAGTATCTGGAGCATTACTGAGCCCTCAATCGCCATCGTTGTAGGCTGCGCACCCATTCTTCGTCCCCTTCTTGAAAAACTCATCCCAGTAAGGCTTCTGCGGTCGCGGTCCGGGACCAAGCCTTCCAAACCTTCAGCATCGGATAAATATGGACGACTTACAGAGGAACATATTGAACTTAATAACAAAAATGAAGAAAACGGGTTATCTGGATCTACTATCGCTACCCAGCTGGACACAGTCACTGCTACTAGTTCTAACGAAGATATTGTGATCCATGGCGCAAGAGGTATTAATGTTCAGCGCGAGTACAGTGTGGAAAGGGACCACCTTAATTGATAAATTTGGGATTGCATAGTACATATTTGTATCAATATATTTCAGTAAATGCAGAGTGGCTTGAAAACCATCGAAGTTTCCGATATCTGCTCACGCGTACTGTAGTTCCCATGTCAGCTGCCTTCTCACTTGCCGTGTCCGAAGCCGGTCAAGTCAAGGGGTCTCCGTCTCGTCCCGTGTAGCATGGGGCTGCCGGCATGCCGTCCCGTCAAATCCTGATTTTACCCCTGTATCTATCAAAGGACATGTCGAGTCCCCTAGATATCCTAGTAACATACCGGCCGGTCAATAATCCAACTCAATGCTTGGCTCTTGGCTCTTGGCTCTTGGCTCGATTCGAAATATACAACATCTAACTTACATTCTATTACCTTTCGCGGTAGCAGTAATTTCCCCATCCTTTCTGTAGGCCATTTCTGGGGAGATATCCCTGCGATCACGGCCACAAACTTAAATAAACTTTAATCTACGAGCGAGTCGGATGTGTGAAGCTTATCGATGCACCTTCGAGGAGACGGGATGCCATTGTCTGCTCTGGGAAATACCCATGCAGGATCCTTGCATTAAGGTAAGGGCTCCACGTATATCCTGTCATTCTCAAGGAACACGGCGCCATAGGCTTGGCAGCTCCTGTCTTGACGAAAAGGTAAATTATCAATGACTTCAATGGGAAACAGCTTTCTTCGACGGGATGCGTCTGATTACCAATTATAGGCAGTGTTCGTTATTCTTTTCGCCCTCGGAATTTCATTATGCCCGAGGGCTTTATTTGTCCATTTCAATAACGCCAGAGAATCCTTGTGACGTACAAGCTGGGATTCTAGAAATTCTAGAAGCCATCTAGATTATTCTCCATGACCACGTTTCCTTATGGAACATTCAGAGATCATGCAACCATGAGAGCTTGAAATTTTAGTTATTAAAGGGGGTTTCGCCATGACGTTCAAGATGATGATTGGAAATGTATGGGTGGTATTAATCAACACAGTGGATTCCAGATTAAAGAAGAGAGAAAAGAGAGAAAAGAGTTCTAAAACCCTCCATAGTTTCCTCTATCCAAAAAGGCAGGTGACTTTGTGTACAATATACTTACTTTGCCTATCTAGAAACAAGACCATGCTTCTTCTATACCTGCCCTAGCTTCATAG
Source organism: Chlorociboria aeruginascens (assembly GCA_002276475.2). NCBI lineage: Eukaryota > Fungi > Ascomycota > Leotiomycetes > Helotiales > Chlorociboriaceae > Chlorociboria > Chlorociboria aeruginascens. The sequence goes on along the minus strand of NCSK02000038.1, from coordinate 137,372 downwards.
GAGGAGATTTCATGCACAACAGGCGCGGTCATGGTTTTCAATATTTGACCCACGGCACCACCCGTGAGGGGAAGGCAGCTAGGAGTTGAACAAGTTTTCAACTTCATTTTGGCTTGAGAATCGGCTTGAGAATTTTTTTTTTTCAGTTGTATTACCCAAAACACAAGCGGCACCCCATTGATTTACACAACTTCCTTCGAGAATACTGGCATTATTCTTCGGCGTTAAGTCTGCTTTTAGCCTTACGCCCCTAACCCCGCAGCCTCTTCCCCGCCCCCTGCTTATCTTACGTACGTTGAAGTTAGGTCAATCCCGCGTATAAGATCCTTCAATATATCAAATCATTTCTCAAGCTCCGAGCTGAGATTTATTCACAGGCCTAACTATAAGTGTAAAACGCGAGTTGCCTCATGCATTTCATAAAACGTTAAGCTATTTAGATGTTTACTGGCGATATAGCCGCTAGGTATATGTATAAAGAGGCTTGAAGTGTGGTAATGCTTGCTTTGTTGACAAGGTTCATTTGAGACCCTTGACGTGTTATACATGGGCCCCATTTCGCGGATCGTATATCCACGTGGAACCCGGGAAATAGGCGCATTTCTAATATCGCTACGTCAATGCTTGTTTTCTTTCTGGAAGCTTATGTTTCAATCGTTATAAGTCCAGAATACATTGCTTCCGTCTGGGACCCAGGACAGATACCAGTCTAACCACTCCAACATTCTGACCTGCAGTTATGTTTTCTAATGGTCTAGCTACGCTCGCAACTCTCAGTGTATTGTTTATTCAAATCACCAATTCAGTAGCATCGAGTCCATTCAATGAACAGATTCTAGCTCAGGGACTGCTAGGTGCTCATTTTGGTCGCATCGGTATTCCCGCTACATATGATTATGTTGTTGTTGGAGGAGGAACTGCGGGACTCACGATAGCCCGTCGTTTGGCAGCCAATAATTCCTATACGGTAGCATTAATTGAAGCAGGAGGCTTCTACGAATTCGATGCAGGAAATACCAGTTCCATACCTGCGGATGGGGTATGGTACGTTGGGTTGGAGCCGATCTTTCGGAATCCGTTGATTGATTGGTATCAAGAAACAACGCCGCAAGCTGTGAGTGAGATTTGGGCTCCTTGAACTATCACTGACACTCAATATCCAGGGCTGGGCTGGGAGAGCAGTGACTTATCCTTCCGGGAAGACATTTGGTGGAGGGAGTGCGAGGAACTTCATGTTTTATCAAAGGTAGTTGAATCAATTCTCCTGCCTCTTTTTTTGAGTCAATGTCCTAACATATTACAGAGGATCGAAAGGCTCTTACGACAAATGGGCATGTCTGGCCAATGATTCAAGTTACAGCTTCCAGAACTTATTGCCTTACCTCCAAAAGAGTGTCAATTTTACTGCGCCAGATACCGCAACCAGGCCAGCGAACGCCAGTGTAAAATATAACCAAACAGCATTTAGTGCCACGGGTGGACCCTTACATGTTTCATACCCAAAGTATGCTTGTGCGATATCTTCCTGGATTCAGCAGAGTCTCAAAGGATTTGGATTCAAGGAAGTGGCAAGTTTCTCTGATGGAAACCTGCTTGGTTATTCATATATTACCGCCACTATCGATCCAGTAACGGCAACAAGAAGCTCCTCTGAAACATCCTTTCTTCGTGAGGCAATTCTGGAGACCACTAATCTCAATATTTACAAATCGACATTGGCACAGAAAGTCATATTTAACAATAGTATTGCCTCTGGAGTTCAAGTTAATACGGCAGGATCAGTGTATGAAATTACTGCCAATAAAGAAGTCATTATTTCGGCTGGGGCTGTAAGTACATCCGGGGAAACTGAAACTTACTGGTCTAATTGAAATAGTTTCGGTCACCCCAACTTTTGATGACTTCTGGGATCGGTCCCAAGGCCACTTTGCAGGAGTTTGGAATACCTTTAATCTCTGATCTTGCAGGAGTTGGCCAGAATCTATGGGTATATTATAACATGGGACAATAAGAAAATAATGTACTAAATATTGTAGGATCATATTCTGACCGGGCCATCATTCGACGTAAACGTTCAAACACATAGCCAGCTTAGCACCCCAGCTTTCGCAGCAGCAGCAAACGCAGAATATATCAGTAAGCGACAGGGTATTCTAAGTAGCCCTGGAGGGGATTTTATAGGTACTTCGTCTTGCATCTTCTCAATAGCACTGGAGGCTAACGGAACAGCTTTCGAAAAACTCCCAGCGGGAAGCATCAGCAATAGTACTCGAGCTGATCTTGACGCAACGTTTGGTTCAGATTGGCCAGATGTTGAATATCTGTTCCTAGATGCATACGAAGGCAACTCCGTAGATCTCATCTTTGCAGCACCGACCGACGGTAAAAACTACGCCACTAGCAACGTAGGACTGGTGGCCCCCTTTTCTCGCGGCAACGTGACCATTGCATCTAATGATACAGCGGTCAACCCGATCGTCAATCCAAACTGGTTCTCGGATCCGCGTGATCAGGAAGTTGCAATTGCAGGTTATAAGCGTGCTCGAGACTTCTTCACCACCAAATACATGCAGGGTGTTGTTATTGGCCAGGAGGCCTTTCCGGGCGCCAATCTCACGACCGATTCCGATATCTTAGAGGTGTTGAAGACTAGTCTTTCTTCGATTTTCCATGCTGCGGGGACGAATAAGATGGGTGTTGCCAGTGATCCTCTGGCTGTGGTTGATTCGAAAGCTAGGGTATTTGGAGTTAGTGGATTGAGGGTCGTAGATGCTTCGATTTTTCCCATTCTGCCACCTGGACATCCTCAGGGTACCGTTTGTAAGCTTTCCTCTTGAATCCAGAGTTAACCGCATTTCAATTACTTACTGCTTTTTAGATGCTATTGCAGAAAAAAATCGCGGATGATATATTACTTGGATTGTAGAGGAACGCACCGCGGTTTTGTTTAGCAATAGAAGTGGTTAGATAAGATTCTTAGACTTGGAGGTGATTCTGATTAGACATTTTATAATATATTTCAATAGGTTGCTTTACGTTCAAGTATAACACATTTCACTTAGTAATAATCCAACAAATCCCTGAAGAAGCATCAAGGATCAACTCCGTCCCAGAATAGTGGGTGCTTACCCCACAATTACCCCCCTATCCCTTCTAATTATTGCCTGTTCGGCCTCTTCCCAGCATGCATGTAAACTATATTCTAGCTAACCTCAGAAGCAAAATGCGTGCCCAAAAGGAATTAGCAATTTTGTTATAAGTTGCGTCAAGAGCCTCGTACTTCAGAAAAATAGATATCTCGAAATCTTCTACCTCTTGACTTTCTGGCATGAGTTAGACCATGAGATAGACTATTATATATGCTAATATGTATGAGTAGCCGGTATTATTCCAAAAAAAATTATATTGGAGACGATATTTTGTTTTTTGTTTTCGGAAAGAAAACTCAAGCATGGTTTTAAGATCAAAAACATCGACTAGATTGAGATTATTTTTAAACCTGCGAAAATAGATAAAACTGAATAAGCTTACAATCTAGAAGCAAAGAATAATATCTTATTTACACCAGAATTTTAAAGTTCAATATTTATTTATAATGTCCTTTGTTCTTTCTTCTCATTACTAAAATATACTTTTGACCATCGAGAAATTTCATCACAACATCTATAAAATATTTTACACAATATGCAACACACAAAGATGTCCCCCAATCAACCTCAGGGCCAGGAAGACCCTCTTTAACCTATTAATACGCGGCCTCCTCATCTTCCCTGGTTCTGCTGTCAATTGCAAAACCACGGATCTGATGGAGAAGGCGCCGATGTCAGTTTACACATTTCCTATTCCATTTAACAGGCCAATGAAACTGTAGAAATTCAATCCAGGGACCGCATCAAAGTGCCAGTGGGGAGAGACAGAGTCTGAGAGGCTGTGGGGTGGGAGCTGCGACCATATATGGTGTGAGGATTGTGAACTGGAATCGACTATTATACTAGACACTTCTCACTATCCAACCAAACAGGAAGGCCGCGACTCAATGTGCGGAAACGATCTTTACGAGGTTGGAAATAGACACAAGGCACCGACCCGAACTTAAAGGCATGGATTTCGGTTAGAAGAGAGAAGCTGATTTGATGAAGGGGTAATTGGACAATGTTTGTTACAGTATTCAATTGCAACGCGTTGTCTTTGACTTCTCTCTGAGCTTTGGTACTCCATGATTTGGGAAAATTGCACCAATCGTATCTTTATAATTGGTGCATTGAATGGCTGATTTTGGGGGGTATAAATAAGATATAAAATTTGTGGATGATGCCGTCTAGACACACGCTTTCATACCCAGCTGGTGTGAAATATGCGGTTCTCTGAAACGAAAAGACTATTAACTACCTCTCGTGACGGGTACTTGGGTTGGAGGACATTATAACGCTTGAAGTTACTGAGGCTGGAATCTGGATTAGGCCGGTACCGCTCGAAGTTCAGCCCGACATCCTGATTCTAACATCTGCCAGTTAAGGCATAACATCTTATTTGTATATCGTGGGCTGGTAGGTGACTTGGAGTCCTCGCAGCGCAAGGTCGTAAGTTAAGTCTTAACACCGGGCTTGTGCTTTCCTGTAATCGAAGCTGAGAGATATCTGGGAGTCGTGAGTATACATCATTCGCGCCGTTTCAGAATACCCAGCATCGACATTGAATAAAGACTAGATCTTTCCTTGTCAGGCAAAGCTCCAGAACTCCTCTTCTTTTCCAGCCCAGATGCCTCATCACCAGCCTCTTATCCACATCTCATCAGCTCCTTGCCTACCAATCAGCCAACTGTATACCTCCTTTGAATTAACAAAAGGGACAAGAGTCCCTCATCAACACATTTTGCACCAAGTCAAAACCACGCCAAGCCTCGCTAAGCTTACATATCTGACCCCTTCCACGCCCGTCTCCACCCCCTATCTCAATCTCGGACCGGCAACAAAGAAACCTCTACCTCAATCTCTCAGCTTCTTCTGTCAAAAATATTATCTCGTTGAGAAAACGACTTTGTCTTCGAGAGCTCGACGACGATATTTAAGGGATAATGAAACTCATTGTTTAGGGCTGTATATTCAAGGGTCAAGATGACAGATATAAAATCGCGTGAAGAACAATGAGCTCAGCTCACATACTTAAGGCCTGGAGCCCGCGTTCAAAATCTATCTTCATCTTCTCCCTTAAAAAAAAAACTTCTATCAACAAACACTCTTCACATTCACAGCCAACATGCAGCAATACTTAAACAGTCAAAAAGCTCTGTCCACAGCGGCCCGAATCTCGACGCCCTTCTCCACGGCCAAGCCTACCAAAAATGCCGCGCACATCTCAAATGCCGAAGGTCACCCAGCGAAAATGGCTCGTTGGGAAAAGCTGAGTCGCAGAGCCACTAAGCGTCAGCAGCAAGTAGACTCCTTCTGCGAGGAATATCATAAGCACAAACAGGATCCTCACCGAGGCTCTAAGAAGCGGCTGCAACAGGAGCGGAGCCAGGAGCGCGAGGAGAAAAAGAAGGGCGGGACACATGGCTGAAGGTGAGTGCGACAAACTGACTCCTGTGTCAGATATCTGAACATGATATCGAAGCTGACAGAGAGGTGATAAGGTTAGACATCGGCCTCTCCTAGATTGGATGCATGGAATATTGAGTCTGCTTGCTCCCACCAACCCATGAATCGAACGAAAAGACAAAAAAAAGGGTTGAACATTCATTAACAAACAAGAAACATGAGACGGGATTTTGATTTCGGGATGGAACGAACGGTATGTCATTCTTAGGTAGTGGATCCCTCTGCATTTGCGATCCTCGGTTGTATCTGGATATGTGTTGACGTGAGAAGTCTGAACGTATCTTAACAGTGGCTGAAAAGAGAAGGATGATTTCTGATGCGATTTTGGGCAGGTGGGATATTGTTATGTAGTAATGGAATAGACGTTATTGAGACAATTCTTGGGGTTTCAAGATCCTCTGTGATTATGTGACCAAATTAAGATATGAGACATAAAACAACGGGCTTCCTCAGTTTCGTAATATGCAAGCAGACGAAAATTTACCGAAAGCGAGCACTTACTGACATTGCATTTCTCCATTCTCATAGATCTCTTCCATCGTACGATATTCAGTCATATGCATTTTCTATTACCTAAGACTTTGCATGGCTTTGACACCAATTAACCCACTCGACAAAAAACGCCGCCTGGATTGTGACCTCCCCTGTCACCCACTTAACTTGCGAGTCCCTATACACCGTAGCAACCTCCTTCACGCTCCCTTCATCTGTATTATATAGACTTGACGCTACCAATAGACTCGCCGTACTAGTAGCTTTTGCAAACATATGTGAATAATCTTTGGTTGCTTCCTGATGAATGGCCTTCAACAATTTGATCTGCTCGGATGAATTAATCTCCGCTGCTCTCTCCGCCTTTTTCAAGCTTTTGAAGGATTTGGCAAAGGAGAGAATGATATTGTGCGATTTTTCGGCGAGTTGTTTCGTTTTGGTGGTGCGGGTCAGTTGTAATAAGGGGATAAGAAGTTCAAACGCAAGAGGGTTGGTGGCTTGTTTCTTAACGTAAATCTCCAATAGATCGAGGACTCGAGCTTTGAAATTAACCATGGTTTCCTTAGCGTCTTTATGTTCTTGTTTTTTATTAGGGATCTTTTTGCGTTGAGAAAAAATTTCAACCAGTTTGGAATCTAGGGCCATCATTTCTGAATCTGTCATGTCAGCATCACTGTCAGAATGCTCCTCCTGGAGATCTTGAGCGAGACGATGAGTGCCGAGGGCTTTCGCAAGTGCATCGTCAAGTTTCTTCGCTTCTTCATCGTCTTCAGCCTCGGATTCTTGTTCATCTTCTTCTTCGTTATCATCATCGCTGTCTTCATCTAGGTGTTCATGAGGAAGTCCTTTGTCTCCATCCAGATCAACAACTTCAACGTCGGAGCCTAAATCAGAATCGTCTACATCCATTTGAGCTTCGTCATCTTGCTCTTGATCGAATAATCCCTGTTGGCCCCTAAGGCCTTCGCTAGAATCAAGTACATCTGTCATGAGTTTTAAGCCGCCAGCAGTAATTTCCCCCATGAAAGCGCTGAAAACGTGTTGGGTGACTTTTCGGAGCAATGCAGATGGCTTTGAGATGAAGGATAGTAACAGTTCTACCAAGACTTCCGATGCTTCTACATCAGAGTCCTCGGATTCCTTGTGTTTGATTAATTTGTCGTAACATAATTTCAACTCCTCGAGTATGGAAACAGCTTCTGGTTCTCCGTTGTATAATTGAAAAATAGCGAGAGAATACAGAAGTGCCAGTGCCTGGTAAGGGCTTTTATCTTTTCCAGATGATTTCTTGGCCTTTTTCAGTAGTTTCTGCATTGTTGAGATTGCACTATCTTTTGCCTCCATGATTCCTGAATCCATCGCGACAGCATCGGGTTTGAGCGCTAGTAATAAGTCACAGGGGTAAGAAACCCCATTTAAGTCGGACAGAAGGTGAGCGAAAGCTGACATTAATCGATTTCTGAATAGCGTTCGAGTTTTTTCTGAAACTTCTGGCGTGCAGGACTTGTCTTTTGAATATGCAAAATGAGCAAGTCTTGGCAGAACCTCATGTTTGACCCAGGTGGTTTCTTCGGTGGTTTCTGTTGTCTCAACGCGACGAATGAGATTCAGAAGATAGTCCCCTAGCATCTGTCGACGCATTTCTGCATCTCTCCCCTCGGAGCTAGATATGGTCAGCAATGAGATCGGCAATGAAGAAAGTTATTTACCTGCTAACAGCGATAGTCGGCTCTATAAGTATGTTGACGACTTCTTTAGCATTAGATCCATCAAACATTGCAAGGAGTTTCTCGATCGTCTTAGTCTTGGTGACTTTATCAAAATTGTACATGCCATTGCCCCCGATTATCTTCGGAAGAATGACTAGGAGGATTTGTGGGTTTTCTTCAACGGACTGGACCACGACTTTCAGCGATTTCTCAGCAGCGCGGTTCAAAAATCTGTCTTTTTCCTGGACATGATTGATAAGGCATCGGACGAGGTTGTGGCTGAAGACGGTTGGGAGGAATTTAGAATACAACTCGACGTTTTGGACAACTTTTTGGAATACCAAAAAGCCCCAGAATTTTCGTTCTCTAGAAGCTGTTGAAGAGAAAAGATTTTCTAGATGTTGTTAAAAATGTAGGCTAGGTAATCATGAGATAACTCACCATCAACTGCAACTTTCCAGAAATTTTCAAAATCCGACTTGATCCCGTGGGCCTCATTTTTCAACCCTTTTGCATATTGCTCCAAAACAATATTCCAAACAAAGTGCAGTTGGGGATTCCAGTTTCCTGTTTGCTTGGCTTGTTGACCTTTCTCATCATCATCCCTCGACGAACTCTCCTTTAATGCTTTGCCAAGAGACTTGAGGTGCTCCAGTGGATTTCCACTCTGTCCCCACGGTTTACTTGGGAACTTCATGTCGGGGAAACGGTTCCTTGCCGTGAGCCAGACACCAACCCCTTCTGGTGATAAAGATAACCCAGCATCGTGTAACTCTTTGATGGTAAATTCTGCTTGAGCTTGCTCCATTTGGGCCAGAGCTTCCACAATTACCCACCCACATTCTTCCCTCATCCAAGGTTTCTTCTTCGAAAGGTCCAGTAGTTTTCCAAGGATAATATTCCAGTGCACCTCCTCTCTGAATAGTATTTTCGCCCTAACAAAGCTTTGTAAACCAAACAACAGACCTAACGCATGGTCTTTCTCCTCCTGTCCGCTGAGATCTCCTTCAGGTTTTGTTTTCGCGACCAAAAATCCCAAGACCTTCTCAAAACTCAAGCCTGCATATTTATCCTGTGCTAGATTCTTCAACCCAAATAATTGACCCAGTATCTCTGTTATGACAACGCTGAATCCCAATCGCGCACCCTTTCTACCACTTGCCAGTCCCCGGAACAGCCTTCTCTCCAAATGTCGTTGCAAAGTTGATTCCTCCACCCCATCTTCTCCCAAAAGCCCCGAAACAATTGCATTAGCTGCCAAAAGACGCTGAGCACTGTCTTCGCTGCTGAGGAGATCGTAGAGCTGGACTTCTCGCTTCAGATCCGAGCCTTTGGGGTTATCGACGAAAGGTGAGGCATCGAGAGAAATGGGCGGGGTAGCGTATTTGGCTGGAGTCTTTTGCTGTTTCTTTGGGGGGGCAGTCGCAGTGACAGGAGTATCCTGGATTGAGCGCTTGCGCTTTCTGCTCATCTTGATAGGTTTTCTTCTGTTGTGTTGGAAGAAAATAATAAATAAAAAGAAAAGTATCGACATTTTTATTGGCTACCGAGCACTCTAAAATTGATAAAGCTACTCTAGTGGTTCGCTAAAAGCAACGCTGAGAAATACAGCTTTTTTTTATAATTTTATGGGTTCATTTTAGTATTTTGTTTCAATTTTTTAATTTATCATGATAATTCTACATTTTTTGATTCGATTTATATTGCGTAGAAATGATGGATGAGGGTATAGCGGGTTTACAATTTAGGGGCACGCCCAATCAAGAGTGTGGGGTCGCAAGGGTTGTTTTGAGAATGGATGCACATGATATTTAATCCAATTGAGTGATACATCTCTTGGATAAATTCAGCAGGATTCATGAATATCATTATTTTTCGAGGCAATGGCTCCGACGCTGACTGGCAACCATTCCTCTTTATCGGTCACTCTAGAATGAAACCGTGTTTGATCAACGAGTTGACTCAGTATCTGGTCTTAGACAGGCAGAGGAAAGTGAATACGTACTGAGCAATATCATTTCTGGTACATGAGAATAGGGGGAAACATAATACCAGAAGAACCCCTTTCCAATCCATGTAGGACGCCTATAACCGTGAGTGAATACTCTAGAGAAGGGACAGGCTCAACACTTACTCTCGGTACAGGTCTCGCTAATCAGGCTGCCCAAAAGCCCAAGGTAATAAGAGCAGGCATTTTGAGTAGTCATTCTCGTGAATAGAAAGGATATCTGATTCGATCCATTTCTTAAAAGTAGCGTGCTGGTTCACACCTTTCTCTATCATCTCTTTGGTGATGGTAGGTGCCCACTCGCTATTAGATTTGACATCCAGATCTTCTAGAGATTCTATAATTAACTTAGAATCGGAATTGACCCTTGGGATTAAAGTAAGGGTACTCTTTAAAGGCTTCCGTATATAATTGAGCGAAATTCTCATAAAAGCTGAATTGGTCAAGAGCATAGACGTAAGGTAGTGTGTTGTAGAAGTAGCCCTCAAGCGGAAGAAAATTATCAAAGACCGCCTGACTCTCCGCATGCACTCCGCGCTGCTATAAAGCTGCTAAACTATTTCTATCCCGAGATTACTATTAAGAATTTGCACTGCAGAGTTCAAATTATTTGGTCAGCTCTTTCTGGCTCCAAAAGCTTCAAGATACTGATTTGAAGTAGCATTTGGAAGCATATGCGACTACAGGACAGTCGATAAGGTGGATAGAGTATCTACAGATATTGTATTTCCAGTATCTGAGTGATATATACAACTTTTGGCCAACCCTAAGCACCGTTGGTACTTCCTTGATCGCCAACAAGAGGACGAGGCTCTGATGGTCAAGAGCTTCGATTCAAAGTCTGTAAGAGAGGATTCCATCGCACAATGTAGGTACAACAAGTGCATGCAATCGCAGCTGTTAACTGCTTATATCAGTTGACCCTCATGTTTCTTTTGAATCTTGTCCATACAAGAATGCTCCGGCTGGAAGCCAATTCCGCGAAGCCACTGAGGTTCAAAGTTTTGTTTTCCATAAGTGATGTTATTTTACAGGGAGTTTGGCAATCATTCAATGCGAAGAGACGCAAATATATGTTATCATTGTACGTGCCTTGCTATAATGAATGAGGGTGTCCCATTTGAAGTGAGACGTCCATTGCCAAGTTCAATTGTGGGTACCCAAGGCAGTGGCTATTCAGGTGGCTCTGGAATTGCCCGAGCATTATGGGTTGATTTAGAGTAACGGAACAGCAGCTCAGTAGTAGGAGTCTCTATTTCTACTTATCCTAATTCGATGTCATCGTATCTTCAGCATTTCCCGCCGCCTCCCACACACACCTTTTTCTACTTCAGACACTCATGCTGTGTTCAATAACCCAATGTCTGTGATTATTTGATTGCACTGGTTATACAGGGAATGGTGCGGGGTGAGCAACACAACATTAAGCCGTGTCAAATCAATCCAATAAATAGGAGGTCACTTGGGCTTTGGAATAGAAGCAACGAGCCCTTACCGGCACCCCCATGGCAATATTCTGCAGCTGCAACCAACTTTAATGAGTTCGCGGACTTGGACGTGCCACAGAAGCAGCTCTCTTAAGACAAGTAAAGAAAATCACAGCAGAAGTGACCCTCTCCCACCGCCCGCCTTTCCAGAACCTCAGCCTATAAGTGAGCAGAAGTTAGAAGCCTAATGGCTAGCGGCCTGCACTTCCAAAGCGTTATTTCATTTGAAAATAAAATAAAAGCTGCGAAACGGACCTCGAATCCATGGATCCGCTATCAGTTTCTACCGGCATTATTACGTTCATCGGCACAGCCATTACTACTTTGAGCACGTCAAAAGTTCTAATTAATGACGTCAAGGATGCCTTCAAGAAAGTTTTGCAGCTTGCTCGAGAGGCCGATGAGCTTCACAAAGTATTCGAGAAGATAAAGACTTTAGAAGCATCAACACCCAGAAGAACTTGTTCGTAAAGCAGAGCTTTCTGTAGCTTTTGTTTAAGCATGTACTAAAGATCTCCTAAACGTTAAAACCATGCTGGAAGTTTTGCACTATCGACTCAAAGGGGCACGAACTTCAAGAGCAAGAGCAGGGATGGAATGGGCGCTGGGAACAAAGAGTCGACTTACAGAGTGTACCCAAACGATTTAACGACACAAGGCTTCTCTAATCCTGGCGTTTGAGATTTTAAATAGGTATGTTCAAGGCCGCTCTCCAATCTGACTACTGACCATGATCTGATAGTTCCATTTCCCTGCACAGTCTTGAGAAAGTCTCTGGTGTTAGTCAACCAATCTCTATTACCAGAATCAAAAATGATGATCATTTCAATGCTCTTCGCATGATTGCCGAGCAGTCTGCCACTGGCGTGGACTCTCTAGTTCAATCGTCTTCCATCACTAGAGAAATGCTGGAGGATTTCCAAATCGCCTTGTAACAATCGACCTGCGTCTCAAAGAATCACAACAAGACAGAGTACTCACATTATCAGCCCCATGTGATATGATCCCTTACCCTCAGAATGCTCGATTCTTTGGTCGAGCAAAACTGCTTTCCGAAATCGGAACAGCGTTAAATCCTCGATCCAAAAATCCACAGAAGCTACATTCTCTTGCATTTTATGGTATTCCGGGCGTCGGCAAGCCACAAAGCGCTCTGCGGTATGTCTATCAGCACTTGGAAGTATACTGGATCTCAGTGGATACGGACAAGATATTACAAGGATTTGCCGATGCAGCCAAGCAGCTGGGATTGGACACATCGTCAAACAATCAGCTGGAACGATTCAAGGAAGTGAATAAGTTGTTGATGATTACCAGTACATGGCTCCCGCTCGAAATGACCGACCAATAGGGTATCCCTACTCACATGTGTTATAGATGAACCATGGCTCTTGGTCTACGACAACACAGATAACCTTAGTATCATGCAAAAATACTGGCTGACAGCTCACAAAGGGGCAGTTTTGCTTATTACTCGAAGTCCTGTTTCCATGCAAGGTGTAATTGAAACTGGTCTGAAAGTTACTCCTTTTCCCCCTCAGGACAGCACAGACCTTCTAATTTCTTTACTTCAATCAGAGTCGACTTCCAGTATCAGACCCAAGGCGGAACAAATTGTTACAGTGTTGGGTCATCTTCCACTGGCTATTGATGAAATGGCCTCCTTTATCCCAGAATCCAACTCTTCTTTGGCAGGATTTCTGGACATCTACACCATCAGAGAAAAAGCTTTTGAGCTTCATCAGATACCAGGAGCACCAGTACCATAGTATACTCACACTATTGCGACATCCTTAACCTGAGAATGCAGAAGCTTTCTCATAACGCCAGTATTATCTTCGATATCCTTGGATTTTTGCGAGATTCCCTGAGCTATTCTTGAAGATAAGAACAAATCGAAATTCTTAATCGACAGCCTTACGAGACGCAACATTATAGAAGACCTCAGAAGGTTTTCGCTCGTAAACAGCAACGAGGACAAACATATCTTCTCCCACACCGATTTTGTCAGAGATATTACTTTGCAATATGGCTCTGGCAACGGAGAGAAGCAAAACTTGGCGTTAAACTATGTCGTCCGCCTCTTGTAACAACATTTTGCCCCACCACTTCCTTTCAGAAAACATATAACCGAGTTTTGGAGGTCATGAGAGATCTATCTCCCCCATGTCTTATCCGTTCATGAACACTATACCAAGATGGTTAAGTTCATTCCCAGGAAATGATCAAAACATTCATCCAGTTGCTCTACAACTGTTCGTGGTATGACAGTTCAATTTAGATCACTAATACAATTGACTTAAACACAGGTACTTGTTCGACGCGGTCGGTTCGAGAAAAACTTTGAGATCGTCCAGACCGCTCAAGGATTTTGCGAGAGGACGGATCTCGGAGAACATGGTCTACTATTAGCCGATATATATGCGGTTCAGGGAGTGATGTACATAGAGCTGACCCATGATGATAAAGCTACATATTTGTTTGAGAAGTCAAGGAACCTGTGAGAAGAAGCGGTGACTGCTGGCGTCTTTCATGAATTTGGGCATCAGCGTTGCTAACAAAGATTGAAAATCAGCCATTGAGTTTCATCAACAAGAGATTGATATTCGAGAAGGCTCTTCGAAGTACAGCAAAGACCACGACTTTCTCTAAACTACCTCAACATCGACGCTGTTAGCGGATGGTGGGCAACCTCGAAAATGCAACAGAATCTTTCAATAAATGCATCGCATTCATTGAACCGAAGCAGAAGTCGAGCAATGTCTCCTTTATTTAGTGAGGACTGAGACATTTTCATTTGCCTCTGCAACTCAAATCGAGTCAAGCTGATTGCTTTCACAGAAAGTCGTGGGCTTTGTCAGCACTTGGAAACGTCCATATCGACTAAGGGTTTCGAGAAGGATCTTTTAAAGTTGGCGCTGGACACATATTCCACCAAAGACGAAGTTGCCGTGAAAGGAGAGATCGCGAGGACTAAGTTCAAGCTATCGGCAGTAATGCAGGAAGCTGGCATGGCAGCTCAAGCACTGACGGAGAAGGCAACAGATGAAGCAATAGCTGGCCAAGTCCAGAATATCACCGCGACTGAAAAGGGCTACGATAAACTAGTCGCATATTTCTATCGGTATTAGCTTTGCATTCACCCCAGTAGCCAAGAAAAGACTTCTGCTTTATGTAGCCGCCGAACACACGGCGACAGCCTCATGCTTCACCTGGTCCGTGCCCAACGTGTCTCACAACGCCCCTCATGACATCAACTGCATTAGCAGAATCAAGATATATACATATATACATATATATATATACAATATCTCAAGAAGGAAAAAAGAAAAAACCCCAATAATATCCGAATGAATAGTCTGGAGAACGAAAGAAAGAAGATGAATCCACATATAGCAATAGGAGCAGTCGCTTCTATCGACCAACTATCGAATGCAGCCTCGTCACTATTGAAGCACATTTATGGTCTTGATCAAGCTGTAGCATTCACAGCTGAAGATCTTCAAGCCCTCGCAAGTGCGCTAGCATCATTCGCACCATGCCTCAATCTCCTCTCAAATCGTCTCAAGGATAGTAAGTCTCGCTATACAGACGGCATATATCTCTTGACGGCAAAGATCATCAAGGACTGCGCAGGTTTATATGATAATATCCTCATGAAATTCGGTGGAAAAGGTACAAATAGCCTCATGGTGTGGTCGAAGTTCGTGGCAAAGGAAGGCCACATCAAAGAGCTGGTGAAGAGACTTCAGACTATGAAAGCCACAGTTCAGACGATTCTATTGATGCTGAGTGTTGATTCTCAGCTTTCTACATTGTGAGTACATTCGTGGCTCTGATTCAGGATTGGTATTCATAGTTCTCTTAGACCCATCGCAAGTCCCACGAACCTTCAGAGAGCTCCAGATAGGTCTCTACTCCCCGAAACTCTTTCGAGATTGAAAGAGGCAGAGGATGCTGTAGATCAGCTTGATCTCCCAATTTCTCCTCCAGGTTCAATCTGTACGTCATTGGAAAATAAGCCAAAGGAAAGTCTGGATACGAATCTGGGGCCTCCTGAATCAGCGGCTTCCAAAACCAACTCCAGCTCAGTACGACGAGAGCCAGTATTCCTTAACTCCAAACAATCGCAACGCATCATAAAACGCCGCGCAGCTAGACAGAAAATAGAACAACTATTGCCGCCCACAAAATCGAAGGGAGCGCCCCAACCGCGCCTATACCGCCATAGGATGCGCGGACACTGGCCACCAAGCTTGCGTGAACGTTTCGCCGAACAGGCACGGCCTTTCAAGGAGACCTCGACGGAAGATTCTGGCCTTGTTGAAGTCACCGTACCATCAGATGCTCAGCCGAGCACACTCTGGTGGCAAGCCTATGCCTCACTCAGCCTTACAAATCCCAAAATCATTACCACCATTCTAGCCCCTAATCTCATCGCTCTCCTCCCGCCCAACTCGCAACTCCAGTCTTTCACAGATAAAGAATGGGCGATCTATCTCCGTCAGAATCTGCACGTTCTCAATCGCCGTAATCAAGTATTATGCATCGATCCACTCCCACAGAGGGAATGTAAGGATGATGTTATCATAGTTGTTCTTACGATCTGCAGCCAGTTGGGGTTGGAAGGCGCGGTTGTGGCGTGGGGCTGTGTGATTGCTGCGTTAAAGGTATGCATTGAGTTGCGCTATTTGCTGAGGGAGAAGGTATATCCGTGCTGATTGATATTCGCAGAAAAATCCGAGCATTGAAATATTACACCCACTTCACGAGGTCGTCGGTATGATCGCACGATACACAGTTATGGAAACACTGTATCGGTGCTCTCCCGCCCTGGCACTGCATACAGACTACCACGCTACATTGGTCGATCTATGTACTAGTATTCTAAAATACTTCGCATACATCATTCAAGATATTGATTCAGGAAATCCTGAAAAGGAGAAATGTAGGGAAGGAGGTCGTCAGGATGAAGAACGGGGTTTATTAGGCAGAGTTAGAGAGCTGGATCTGAAATGCCGAGGCTACAGAGTTACGGTCATGGATGTTGATGGAGATGAGGACGAGAGGGAAGTCTTAGGTCTTAATGATGAGATGCAGGATTGGGAAATTGTGGACTCGAGCGAATTGTTATGCGTTGAGATGCGGAAATTGGGAACCTGATTAATGTAGCATGGCTGGGAAGCTAGCAAGTAAAATAAAACTAAAGAAGGATAATACAGGCATGGAACCGGTGACTCCTTGTACTAGATAGCTTAGTCGGATTTGTACTGTACTACAGTCGCTAATGAAGGGGTTTTCACAGCGATAGCTCTCCACCGATACAGCAAGTACAATAATAAGAGGTAGTCTGTCTCCAACAAACTCCTTATTTTAAGACAAACGGTAAACATATGCTGACAGGGGCCGTGATGAAATTGGAGCTATTATCAAGATTGCGTTTCAAGAACTGGGTAGAGATGAAAGCTTTCAAGCTCTTTAAAGGAAAAATGAGAGCAAATGAGAAAATGATAAAATGAGGAGTGATACCCTTTCGAATTTTGGTCTTCAAGTTCCGAGCTTTCAGGAAACATAACGGCTATGGGAAGATATCACACTTTATACTATGGATTCAAAAGGATCCTAAGCTCTAATCTCCCACAACCTAATCTTCCCCGCCTCATTCGCGACCGCCAACATGTCACTCGCACTACTAAAAGCCGTTGCTGTAACCCTCCCTAGGGGCGTAACACTCGTCGGCCAATTCCTATACACGGTACAAGACGGCAAATGCACCAGCCTCAGCGCATCTTTCTTCCACTTACTACTGATAACCAACAACTGTCCATCCGGACTAATATTTAGATTACTCGTCGGGGTCGTAAGCTGCATGAATTGTTTATTCGGCTCAGGTCGTTCTGGGATCTCGATTTGTGAGGAAGAGAGGAAGGCCCGTCGATCGTAGATGTTAACTACGCCGCTTTGGGATCCGATTACCACCCAGCGATCTCCGCCGAGCGGTTTGGGACCATTGAGTCCACCAAGCGTCAGGACCGTGGCGCCAATCGATCCGTCATCTACCCAGCGTGCGATGAATGATCGTGATTCCACGCTCCATTCCCCAACCTCCCCTCCTTTTCCCACTATTGTGAACCCCTCCCCATCACTCCACCACGCAAAATCTGCGACTCCATTCTTGCCCTCTATCCGTGCCGCCGCGATCCATTGGCTCGTATTCGCATCCAAAACATTGATCGTTCCACCTCCCTTCTTACTTGAACCCACAAGTCCCATATACCGACCACAAGGACTGAGTTTAAATCTCTCCATGGATTTTTGCTCATCTTTGTGCCCATATATTCGTGTGACTTTTTGAATATTACCACTTGGCAGATCCCAAATATGAAAATAGCGTCGCCGACCAGAGAAGAAGATTTTATCGCCAGAAGGGGAGAGGAACGCGGATGTGTGGAGGGGAGTGTGTTTTATGTGGACGGATGTTAGGAGAGGATTCGGTGTGGGTTGTGCGGTTGGTGCGACGTGGTGTAGATAGAGGGTTGATGCTAGACCTGAAGAGAGGATGACAGGATACGACGGATGAAAAGAGAGAGAGGATATTGCTGAGGGTTGGGTAAGGGGTATATCTCTTGTTCGCTGGATATCTATGACTTCGGGTCGGAGTTTTGTGTGCTGTGTAGTTGGAAGTATTTTGGATAGTGAACCAGCATCTTGTAGTAATCGCGCAAGTGGGAGTGTAGAGAGATCTGGGCTATCTATGTCCATTTCGTTTGAGGATATTGAAGAATTAGAGGCCACAGAAGATCTTCGTTGGCGCTTCGTAGGTCGATTGGATGGAAGTGCCCAATATGGGACTGGATGTAATACCTCAAATTGCCGTCTCAATCTCCTCGTGTATTCCCTCCCACTCACAATATCTTCTTCCGGGTTCACTCTCAATTTTCGTAATCGTGTATTTCCCGCAAGAGAAACGGCCAATCGATCATCGTCGCTGTCTTCCCAAGCTGGCATCTCTCCTCCGTCTTCCGAGGGGGCTCGTGGCATCAATAAATTCACATCCACAGCAGAAGGAGCGGAATCCAAGAAGAACAGCTATTATAGGTATTAGCCCGTGCCAATTGTAGAGTTCGCAATACTTGCATCCGCATCGTCCAAAGCTTCAAGCCCCACCTGGGCCTCGAGATCTCCCTCCGCCACTCTGTCTCCTTCATCCAATTCCTCATTTCCCACTAAATCCATCTCCTCGCCCAAATGCGCCTTGAATCCATTCTCGTCTCCCAATACAAGCTTCTCTAATTCGTCCTCATCGTCATCTTTAGCCAGGATCTCCACACTCTCATTCTCGTTACCACTACTCTCGCTTTCATTCTGTAATTTCGGTGCAGCTTTGCGACCCTCGGATATTTTTTTCGAGCGTTGTCGAGGCATAATGGCTGCGGTTGTAAAGATTGAAGATTTGATGAATTTTTTTACTGTCGCGAGTTTTTCTGCAGGGTTGGTTTTAGCGTGGTTCACAGCCTCGTCTTCCGCCTTGCAGTTTCTTCCTTGCTTTTATTTTTTAGTTTTGTTTCTTCCTCTCTTTTCTCAATTATGACCCCGATTTTCTTTTGCAAGCGAATGAACAAAGAATACCACGAGTGTGGTGGCTTTGTTATATTTCTGTCATTGGACGAATCTACGATGCATCAAATCCAGGGGGCGTTGAACGCATGAGAGTCCGTGGTCGAAAGGATCAAATATAAGTCTCGTCCTTAGCCAATATCTATTTGGCGCAGGTTCTGTTCTTATCCCCAAAGCATTAGCCTACCAAAAGATTGACTGGTCGAGTCGTGACGCCCAGGCATAACTGAGTGCGATTTCATCCCGAGTCAACATCGCAGTTACACGTGAGCTCTTAGTAAAGATTGCTCAGAGAAAAGGCTCGCTGATCACTAGAGTTTCTTCGAAATATGTGATACCTAAAACATCTTACGTGTTTTATATTGTTGGCGGAAGAGATATTAAGAATTCGAAAGGCATTATTGAGGATGATAATGATGTTCAAGAATTGAAACGACTATGTTATTCGATGTTGCTTTTCCTCAGAGTGCGTATGAGAGGGTGGCAAAAGAGTATAAGTTGAATATACTTGTAAATATTTTCAATGCATTGGTGGTACCAGGGTGAATACTCCTCCCCCTCGAACAAAATAGAGCTGACAGTTCCTAGGCGATCGTTCCTAGCAAGAATTTACATCGGTCGGATTCAATCAAAAACAATTTTGAATACTGTCAATCACCCGACACTTGAGATATCAGATCTTGGACACTAAATTCTATCCGCATAGAATTCTTCAGATCTGCCATTCCATTCAAAACTCGACCCTAACGTCCCTCCGCACCACCTATTCTCCCAACTCCCGCCCAAGATGTGCCAGCAACGCTTTCACGGGGCCATCTTTTTTCGCCTCCTTTTTCGGATAGAATTTATTCTGCTCCCTCGTATAGAATGCCAACTCACGGCAACTCTTGAAACGCCTGACCTCAGTCCCATTCTCCTTCGCAGCCAAGAGGTCATGAATATTAACCCAAACCTTCTTGAGAGCCTAAAATTCCCAAATCGTCAATATCAGTGCTTCTCCATGGCGATTTGCACTTACAGTCCGACATTTGGTGATGCTGGGGGGTATCTCCTCGATCCTCACATCCTCACATAAACGCTGCCAGTTTACAAGCTCACTCTGGTCGCCGAAATAACTGTTGAATGCCCGGGCGACATCGTTCTTCGTCTTCTTCTTTCCATGGCCGCCATTTTTCTTGTTGGTGCTTGCTTTGCTTTCATTGGCTCTGGTGCCGCCGCGCTGTGAGAGTTGGAGAGCACTCATACCATACACGAGGTCATCTGGGTGTTCAGAGGAACTATCGATTGAGCGCTGCATGATGGGGTATTTCTTAGATTCGCATTCGATAATGTTCTAAGAGTTTTCAGAAAAGGAAGGAATGTTGAAGGCAAGTCTCTAGATTATTAAGCCATACGGATAGAAAGGAATAGCTATGCTATGACTGATATGCAGCTGACCCTAACAGACCAAACGCCTCTTTACCTGACGCCTCAAGCGTCCTTGCAGACAAACAAACGGGAGGTTTCCACCAGAATGCAGGATCCCTACGTCTTCAATTTCAATTTCAAAAAATCACCATGCAAAAGCCTTCAACATAGCAACTAAATCCCTACCCCTCCATATCACACCAAAATGCAGCATATACAGCAAAAATAGAGGGGGGGAAGATCAATGTCTAAAGATATGCGCCAACAACACCCTTGCCGGACCCCCCTCCTTAGCCTTCTTCTTCGGGAAAATGCGGCCGGATTGCAGCGTATACTGCGCAAGCGCCTTCTCACTCTTCCAGTGCTTGACTTCGGTGCCCGCCGCTTTCGCGTCTAGGAAATCATAGATGTTGACCCATGTTTTGGAGAGGACCTGGGAACGGGAGTTAGCATGGCGTTGTCAATCGCCCACAAACATTCCCCTTGGCCACATTACCACTCGACAAGACAAAGAATTCCATGGAATGGAACAAGTACTGAAAAAGAAGCGACGAGAAACAAGCACACACATACCTTCCTGCACTTGGTAATACTACCGGGCATCTCCTGGATCCCCACATCAGCACACAACTTCTGCCAATTCCCCAACATCGACACGTCCCCAAAATAATCATCAAACGCGCCCGCAACATTCTTCTTCTTCACCTTCCTCGGCTTTGGCTTCTGCACTTCAACAGCTTCCGTATTGTGGATCTTCAAGCCGGAAAATAAGTCCTGAAGCGCCTCGATTTCCGAAGCTGAAGACGATTGCGGCGTTAGAACTCCCCCGCCGCCCGAAGACGAGGAACTGCAAGAGAGGGAGCGCGGATGTGGGGGTGAGGGTGGTAGAAAGTGCGGGACTTTGGGGTTTGATCGCGGCATCTTTGCACAGAGAATAAGAACCAGAGAATAAAGCCCCTCAAATCCTAAATCTAAATCCTCAAAACCCCACCTCCTAATTCAATTCAATTCAAATCCTCAAATATCTCTCAAAATAGCCCTCTCCTCTCACTCTTATTCTCAAACGCAACTTCAAGATCAAGTCGATGTCCGATCAATCCGTATATATAACCGCAACGCGACCCAGACCCAAACCCGTGCACCGCAAAAACACAGCCAGTAGACTGCGCCCCCGTTCTCGGAACCGGGTACCTGCTTTCAGCTGCCCGCCTTGCCTTGCCGTGATCCGGGAGATGGATTGCAACTAGGCTGAAAGGCGGTTTTGTGGTGAGTAGGCTGATTGATGGCGATCTTTGTGTGTAGGTAGGGGTGATGTTGGGATTCGAGGATGCTACGTCGTCATGTTCGGAAAGTGGCTGGACGGGAATACGCCACTGTCACGTGAAGGGGATTGCATTACTGTACTGGTAAGCATGGAATGTGGCATGGCTTTCCTTTCTCATGGCGAGATAGGTATGGTTTTCAAATGCTCTTGCAATCCACGTTACAAATACAATGCGTTGCCAAAAGAGCCCAGCTCTCCCGATCTTCAACCTAGGGTGAGAGCCTACTCCCTTCCCTGCGGCGATCGCCAACAGCTCTGGCACAGGGCATAGGGAGACCAGCTCCCAATTCCCAACTTTTCCAGATACAATCCCGCACAAATAATCTATCCATTAGCATAACTGCAAATAATGTCATCCGGAATAGCATACAGAGCGGAAGCCTTATGCATGCGCCGCAAGGTCAAAGATACGTGCGATATTACAGGTCGTGAGATCGGAGATAGGCGTCAATATGGTTGAAAGTTGGCGGTAGAGAGTAAGCGTCGAGGTATCTAAAGAGCATCAGTTTACCATCCAGATGGAATAGTTTGTTGATAGTAAGTCTACGCATAGGTATCCCCATCCCCATCTCCAACACCCTCATATCAAACCCTCTTCCACCCTATTCTCCTTCCCCTTCTCCATCTCCTGCGGCCTATCCAGCAGCAAAACAGGTAACCACAGCCCCTTCCTCACAACATTGCCCTTCTCCAGCTCCTCGCCCAGCTTCTCGTCGCCCGCAGCAGAGTACTGTCTATGCTGCGCCGGACTCGGCGGCAGGAAAGCGGCCGTCGGACTTTGAAGCTGCGGTTGCGTGCCTGTTGCTGTGGCTATTTGTACTTGGCCGGGAGCACCGCCTGTGGACCTGCCACGCTCTCCCTCTGCAGCTGTAGCCTGCGCCCGCGCAGTATTTGCACGAGCGTTGTGTTCCATGCTCCCTCTCTCCTCTAGTGTCCAATTTCCAATTCCTCTCTCTTGCGCTTCTCTCCAGCGATGACTGTAGGTTGATGTTGAGTTTGGTGTGGGAGTGAATTACAATCGAAGTCGGGTTTGGAAATGGGGATGGAGATAGAGATGGAAACGGAAATGACAAGAGCGAGGAGGAAGGGAAGGGAAGGGAAGAGGGTTTATATTTGATGAAGGAGCGATTCAGAGTTCCGTTATTCCTGGTTTGGCTTTGGCTTTGGCTTTGGCTTTGGCTGGTGAATGGGATGATGGGTGAGAATCGGGAGTGAGGGGACCATGACTTTTTTGGTTTGTGTGAATCATGATCTGCGGAAAGATATAATCTGATAATCTCTGTGGCTCGACCGAATAGGCCATATTTTGTCGTTTGGCGTGATTTGCAGGAGAGTAAAGAGTGTTATGTATCATGCTCCTGTGTAATATAAAAGGGTGAGATGCTGGGATAGTTTTGCGAGAATGGGGAATTGTCATTAAGGGGATAATAACAACGCATACAGTGGCTCTCTACTCTACAATACAGGTCCGCAATATGCAATAAACTCTTAACAAGTGCAAGACATGTACTTTGTCCTCAGCAAACCAATCCCTTTCCCTCTTCCGTCAACAACCACCAAACCCATAGCCCTGCGGCGCCTTCTTGCCCATTCAAGGATTCCCCTCTTCACGCACCCCGATGGTGTCATCCCATTCCCACGCCCACCCGAAAGAGATCAAGTCCTGCTCCCAAACACCAATCACTTCTCCCCGCTTGACTCTTCGAGCTCTCTCATGAAACCACTCCACATCTTTCCTCACTTTCTCGAGCACCAAATCATCTGCCATCCAGGGAAAGAACGCGAGGTATTTCCTCGTGATCGCTCGAACCGCTCTTCCATCTGTCCTGTGAAACCTGATCTTGAGAGGGTAGGCGTTGGAACCTTGTGATTGAGCACGCAGGTCATAAAAGAGATGCGGAGAAGACTCTGGTGGAGTAACGTGGATGCCGCCTTCAAAGATCAAAATATCATTATCGTCCAATTCTCCGCCCAGTAAATCCCAGAACTGTTCATCTAACCATCTGCAATGCTGATAGATTTTCAGTTCCAACTCTTGTGCCACATCCCTCCCATCGATTCCACTACTTTTCAGCCATGGGAAAGCTCCAAGATACTTCGCTATCAGGGCTGTTGCCACATCCGGATACTCCTTGAATTGGAGCCAAGCACGCCGTTCAGCTGTTATAGGCTTGTATAGGTGATTTGCGACGCAGGTTGGTGGTCCAGGATTAGGGCTGAAGGGATGGGAAGGGAGGATCGGTGAGAATAGGTACCAGACGCCGCGGTTGTGGTCTACAACGAGGGATTTGGTGGGCGAGGTGAGGGTGTATATTTGAGGGAGTGGGTATGAGGGTAGATCATAGCCATAAATGGTATGCCGAGTAGTTGGTTTTTCTTCCGAGGGAGTTCGATGAAACTGACATCTACATTGTGGAGGCGGGCCGTTGGGTAGCATACTGTATGGTTGATAGGGGAGAAATGGGTTCGGGTTACTGCCATTTGTTCTTTGTGGAAGTCGTCGGCTTACTTGTGATTTTTGATGTAGGAAGCGTTTGGATTTTGGAAAGGTGTTCTTGGTGGAAGCATGACCTTGTGGTCCAAACCGTCCTTGATGGTTAGAAGAATTCCCACCGTCTTCTTTTGGAAACGATGTGATACCAGCTCTGTGCTCAGCCTTTTTCCAACGTGGAGATCGAGTCACCCCGTAGCTTTCCATGTCATTCACGCCACTCCCTTCATTCGACTCGAGGATAGCTTCTCGCTGGTCTTGATCACAGGAACCGACCTGGCCTATAACGGAGATCCCGATATCCTTACTCTCATTGTTCGAACCCTCAGTTGACAAAGCTTCGGAATGTGCGTCAATAAATTCCCATTCTTCAGCAATATTCATACTGCGAGATTTCTCATCATCACCATCTCTCGATCCCATGGAATCCTCCCTCTGTAACTCAACAACGGCACCTAAATCCTCAGATCCACCATGTCGATTCTTTTTCGATTTTTTGTCCTTGCCCTCTATATGAGATATAAGACCATTGAACTTCTCGCATCCAAAACCTGAACACTTGTCGCAACATTTCGAGTCCATTTGCCTCTCTTCATACTCGAAGGTCTTCTGCTTAAACACTTTCTCGTGCTGAGACGGTGTTTCTGGGACAGCATTCGGGAAAGAAAGAGAGCCCACATCATGCCTGAACCGATATATCTTCCTTAAAGCATTCTCTTTCTCCTCGCTCTCTGTAGTGGCCTGCCGTATCCTAGCCCTGTCTTGGCATTCCGGAGGGGGGGTTGAAGTACTAGATCGGGAAATATCTGATGCTGTTGAGATGGAGTTCGGTACTGGATTCTCAGAAAGGAGCCGTTCTCGGTATGGAGGATGAGAAGATTGCGGAGGTTCTTCAGGAAACATATTGTTCAGATTTTCAAGAGTATCTCAAAGATATGTTTTTGGAAGTACGAAGATTGAAAATGAAGCATTTGGTTAGGAGGCTGTTTGATGGGAAAGAGGAGGTTCGTGTGAACCGAATATTTATACTCGAGGTTCTGAATCAACCACGGAAGCAATCACAAGACGGTACGTAGAATTGAACAAGGAACACGAATTGCAAATCAAGTACCATACTGCTGATTCACAGCTTGGAAAGATATGATTCACATTTCGAACCGTCGACCTTGCCATCCTACCAAGCCAAAACACTAGCATTTCCACTTAATGTACCAGTTTCTTCATCTTTCCCCAATGTAGCTGGACGAACAACATTCCTGGACATACATCCACATTTGCGCATGAGGCATGATTACCTGCAAAATCCGTCTTTGTGGGGCTAAGGCATGTAGCATTGATTTTCCACTCTTTCTCACCATCACCATCACCCCCATCTCTCTCGATAATCGGCAGCATAGTACAAGCATATCATATTTGCTGCACTCTTGCTAGGCCTATACATCATTAATGGCCTCGCAGAGAGCAGATCGGTGACATCTGCTTTGCTACTCAATCTTTCCAGGTCCGAGCTCAGAGGGACGATCCTGACGGTTTGCTTGAGACTTCTGCAATAACCGGGATAAATGCATCAGTGACAGCTCCTACTCCGAAAACATTAGATTCGTATGGTTCCCGGAACGCAGCTCGTAGAGAGCGGATAGAGTCAGGCCCTCGTAGTATGCCAGCATTGTTGAACAATACCTCAATCCGACCATATTTTTCGGTTACCAGAGAAGCAGAAGAGGCGACAGAGGCGTCGGACGTTACGTCAATGACAATGGGGTTAACAGAGAGTCCTTGAGCTTGTAGTTTGGAGGCGGCATCATTGCTCTGGGTACCATCGCGGCTACCAGGAGGATGTGGTAGTTGTCTGGAGCTGAGGCGAATTGGCGCGCTGTTTGCGACTTCTCCTGAGTCTCCTTGGAACCCATGAGCATCTCAGTTTCAGACCAATTCCATTTCTCCCTTGTCAACATGTTCTCTAACATCCGCCCACCTCGCAACAGCTACCTCCCCACGCTGCACTTCAACTTCTCCGTCCCCGTCTCTTCCTCTTCCTTTAACAATCACGCCTCCATTTTCACCAAACCCGATGCCCACTCCTCTAACAAGCACTCCACTCTCCTCATCCGGGCCTCCAATCATGCTGATTCCACCCGCCGTGTCATTTAGATTCTGCAGTTGAACGGGGAAAGAAGATAGGAAGGAAGATAAATAATGAGTATGTAGTAACTGCTGGTGTCTGGTCGCGTATGCAATTTCGGTCTCGCTCATCCGGGAGGATAGGACTAGAGTTGAGAGGTAATAGAGGGTATGTGCATCAATCTTTGTCATTAGCTACTGATTTTGGCAGCAAGAATATAGACATACCTTGGAAATCCTACACCTCAACAGTCCTCTAACAAGAAATTTCCACCGTTCCAATTCAGTCTGTACAACAATAAGGCCAAAATTCGTCTTCGGATCCATATCCCCCGTCATCTCCTCCACCTTCTCAATCTGTTTCTTGATCTTCTCCGTGACTCTCTCGACAAGGTTATCTCTCGGCCATCTACCTGCAATCAGCAGCTGCTCTCCATATGCAATGAAAAACAAACGGTAATAATTCCGGAGCACCACGCTCATTAATCCATGCTCGCGTCAAAGCCTGCAAATCGCTCTCTGTTGTATTCTCCAAAGACGCGGATGGATCCCCGTCAAGCCCTCTATCCGCGTCGCGAAGAATGTCATCAATGTCCATGCCGTTATTCTCCTGAACAATGCACTACAAAGGACATTCGTCTTATCGTGAGATCTATTGATGCTAGTATAAAAGAGGAATTTAGAGGAATTTATAGGAAAGGTCGGTGGTCTGGGGGGAGGCGCGAGGCTGATGCGGGGTGGCCGATTTGGTCCGTGCGCACTTCATGAGGTCTTTAACTGATTTTATTAGTTATAGTCAGACAGTATGGGACTGGAGAAAAGCTGATGGCCAAAGAACAACATATATATATATATATATGTAATATATGTGGATAAATAGATGTGATATCTGCATATAGATATTATTATCATAATTGTTGATTGTTGATAATGGTTAAAAGTTGAGGATTAAGTTAAAGAATTAAATAGATAGTGTGCGGCCACCCACCCGCGTATCCACCCCCGAGAGATACTTACTACAGTACAATACTCCCGCCGCATCCGGTCATCAGCCAAACTCCTATCTCGGGCATGGTCAGTCAGCATCGCATCGCATCTAGACACACACGGAGTATGAGTATGGTGAAGAGGCGTAGTACACAGTCGCCCGGGGGAAGAGGGGGGGGAGTGTCCATCGCGATACGAATCATGCGAATCATGCGAATCATGCGTGGGTTAGAAAGATAGAGAGATAGAGAGGGAGAGAGAAATGCCATCATAGTGCAGATGGGCGCATATTGCAGGCGAGGTGTGGCTGACCAAGATTGATATTATATATCGGGAAGTTTAGTCGCTCGTTCGCTCGTTCGCTCATTCATTCCTTCATTCATCCGTTCATGCGTTCAATTATCGCCGATATGCGGCTTTCGGATCGGGAAGTCCCCTCATGCTGCCACCAAGGGGTCCAGAGGAGAGAGATATACTCCTGCCTATCCGTCGTCCTCGCATCGATCACCGTGCGTCGCCCATGTTTCTGGAAAGTGGCATGTCTGGTCTGGTTGCACCACCATACATCCTATTAGCACTACCACCACCACTTACCACCACTACCTCCGACTCCTCCGACTCCTCCGACTCCTCCGACTCCGACTCCGACCTTGCCGTGTCGTCGCACGTCGCCGTCCAGCCAATCGAAGACGCCGACCTCCCCCCCTACTGCTCTCCCTCGTCAGCCCCTCCACCGTTATGCACGTCAAACCTGGATATCTTGATCGCTGCATACATCGTCCTTCGACCCAGCATGGATGATCACTGATCTCCTGTGGGGTGACCAGAGTCGACCGGTCGGCTTATCAGGAGAGGGGCCTCTCTCGCCATGGAAGGATATGATCAACAATCTCGACTTGACCCAACATCTTAGTATTCTGTTGACTCTCTTTATATCTAACTAAGCTCACTCAGCTCTCCCTCCAAAATCCAAATGAACTAACATCAATAACCTCACTGACATCACTCTTTGCCGCATCCTGAAACATGCACCCGGTAACCTCCACCAGGTCATCATGTCCGGTGAGCCTCCTGCGAGATTGATTTCCCCCATTCACACATCCCTCCCTCCCTCCTCCCTCCCTCGCTCGCTCCACTGCACCCTGCACTCAGCCCCCAAACGCCGACATGGGCTCACCCCGTATCCACATCACCTCATTTGCATCTCACGATAGCGACATATCCCATGCCGGAGCAAACATTCGCATCTCGCATGCGCTGGATTGCCATGTACGGCTTGTGCTGTGTGTGTTGTTGTTGTGATGCTAAGACTCCGTCTCCGACTCTCCCGCCCGGAGGAGGATTATCATTCCTCGCTCGTCCCATTTTACATTGCCTTTTTTCAGATGCGAGACCAGAAAGAATACCACCACGGCACGGGTATTTCGGCTCATCTCATCCTCCTCTACGAAGGACAGGAGAGTAGAGTAATATTCAGGTCAGAATACCTTCCTTCTCAAAAACCTGAATGAGGTGAGGAAAAACTAGATTTTTCTTGGCTGCCGGCCTGGCTTGGATGACAAGGGTTATGTGTCCACGTACCAAGTGACCATTCAGAATTCAGAATTCAGATATCGAGCAAGAAATCAAGGAGGGGGAGAGAAAAATCAATATCTGGTCCGTCATAGGCTCGTATTTACTAATATTACGGTATGATTGAGAATTGAGCCTCTTTAATATTTATTGATCGCCATCGCTTTCTTCGTATGCTGACATTTATCACCCCCACTGCAATCTCTCTCTTTCTCTTTTATTTTCTCTCTCTCCTCAATACTCCATAACATTACCAGCATAATATCTTATCAAATCAAAATTACCCGCACCCATTCATCCATCTATATATCCATCCATTATATAAGTTTTTCCTAAACCTACCTAAATCAATAGATAAATAAAATATGCAAACTTATCTCCCACCCCCATAATTTTTTCTTTCCACACACACACACACACACACACACACACACACACTCGGCCTCACCGCCTCACCGCCTCACCTCACCGCCTGTCCTACTATCACTATCACTATCACTATCCAATTCTTTTCCTTTACTATTTCCTACCAATCAACCAATCAACCAATCAACCAACCAATCAAAACCAGCTTTTATTATATCTACTATATCTACTATTGTCTGTCATCTATCTAATAGGATTGGTTCGTTCGTTCGTTTGTTTGTTCGTTCAATCATTGGCTCAATTCGTTTATTCGTTCGTTCGTTCGTTCGTTCGTTCGTTCGTCCTTGTTTTGTCTATCTAATTATCACTTACCATTTACTATCCACCACTGCTCGCCCCTTTCACCGTACCCGTATTCTCTAGCCAGCCTGGGATTTAGGATTTATTTTGATCATGGGATTTCCCCATGGTTTCTATATCAACTTAATTTAACTTAATTTAACTTTAATTTTTACTTTACTTTACTTTACTTTACTTTACTTAAAC
This sequence comes from Chlorociboria aeruginascens, assembly GCA_002276475.2. Lineage (NCBI taxonomy): Eukaryota > Fungi > Ascomycota > Leotiomycetes > Helotiales > Chlorociboriaceae > Chlorociboria > Chlorociboria aeruginascens. Next base: position 107,648 of record NCSK02000038.1, on the reverse strand, counting down.
TTGACATAACTTTTAATTTCAAAATATTAAAAATTATAAGATTATAAAATAATATAATCAAATTATTTACTTACTTACTTACTTACTTACTTACCTACCTACCTATCTACCTACCTACCTACCTACCTACTTACCTATCTATCACTTAACCTGACCCTTACTTATGTAAACCTCCTACCCTACCTTGCATTGGTTACGTTACCTACCAGTATACGAAAGGCCCGTACGGCTATCAACCCCCCTAATCGCCGCTTTGATGTAATGTAATGTAGTGTGATGCGGTACGGTACGGTACGGTAAGGTAAGGTAAGGTAAGGTAAGGTAAGGTAACGGTTTACTTTACGAGTTTCTTCGCTTGGACGCTTGGAGAAAGAGATGGGATAAAGTACGAGGATTTTAAAATTGGGGAGTTTCAAAAAAAAAAAAAAAAAAAAGAAAAAAAAGAGAACCAGCCGGTCGCACGCGGTTTGGGAGGGTTATCTGAGGCTTTTTGGGGGGAAGGGGGGAGAATTATGAAATCTAAAATATAAAGAGTTTAAGGTTTGAAAAAGAGGGAGAAAAGAAGGGGTTATAAAAAATAAATAACTTGTACAATACTCTCGCTACTCGTATTACTTAAATTTTGAATTATTAACATTTATTTTTTATTCTTCGTTCGTTCGTTCATTCGTTCATTTTATAAAGATTTTACAATATTTTACTACCGAGATCAATCAATTCTTTAATATCCACCCCATATTTTTTATTTTTATACCATATAACATCAAACAAGCTTTATTCACAAATTAAAGTTTTCCGATTTCTTTTCCCAACATACTCCCATGCCCCCCATGCCCGGCAGCTGGTATTTTAAATGTAAAGTACGGACTTCAGTACGATCTGACCGACCAACTAACTTAGCTTAACTAGCTAGCGAAGTATGAAACTTAAGAGTGGAGTAGAGTAGAGTAAAGTGGAGTGGAGTGGAGTGGCTGGCTGCCAGGACTCAGGAAGGTTTACTCCGCTGGGCGTGCAGTGCAGTGCAGCAGGCAGCGTTACCTAATTGCGTTTGGGATAAAATAGAAATAGGATTAAAGAGTAGGAGTAGGAGTAGGAGTAGTAATAAAGTAGAGTAGATCTAAAAAAAAAAGGAGAAAAGCAAGTGGTAAAATCTTTAAAAAAAATAAAAATATATATTCTTTTCAATGTAGTCCCTACGTAGAATAATAATAAATCCACCCCGCTTTAATATCTATTATATATTTCACATTTAAAAAGGGTCCCATCTCATCCATCACTTTATAACTCGCCGATGTCTTCCTCACCAAATAAACAAACAACCAGCCACAACTGAACCTTCGTAGCCTACACCTTTACCTTCGTAGCCTACAACTTCATACATCCAGAACCCGCAACCTAACTGCGCCTCGCAAACTCGAAGGATCGGAATCGGTTTCTGGGCCGAAATATAGACCCGACGTTTGCCGAGCCGAGGAGGAGCCTGATACGCCGTGCTTTCAACCGGCGGTTAGTTGGTTGGTTGGGATTAGGATTGAAGGTTGAAGGTTGTGGCGATGAATTGAAAAATAAAATAAAACCAAATATATAAATTAGCAAAAATAAACAAAAAATTAAAATTAAAAAAACTTTTAGCTATTTTAAAAAATTAAAAATGCAAATTTATTTAAAAAATATTTTATATTTTAAATAAAGCAAAAATGCCAAAATATTTAGGCCGCTTTTTTAGCTTTATAATAAAATTATTAATATTTTATTTAATAAAAAATTAATTGCTTTTTAGCTTATCTAAAGCAGCTTTTCGTAATTTTAAAAAAAAAAATAAATAATTTTGCTTTAAAACTTTTTACAAAGCGAAAAAAAAAAAAAATATAACCAATTTTTTGAACGATCCAAAATTTAAAAAAATACTAAACAAAATTATGCAATTTTTAAAAAATAATTTGAATTTAATTTTTAAATTCAAAATATTTTTAAATTAAAAAGCTAATAAAAAAAAAAAAAATATTTAAAATATAAGGTAGCCTTAATAAAAATTTAAAAAAAAGAATTTTTTAAAAAATTAAAGCAAAAAATATTAATTAATATGCAAGATATAATTAATTTTTAATATTTAAAACGAGCACTTATGCGGAGAAATTGTATGTGGTAAGGAAATTGCTTTTTGCTTTATTATAAACAAAATTAAATAAAATTGAAATGTTACAAAGGTTTTTATTTTAATATTTATATTTAAAGCTTTTCTTAAAAGAAAATAAATATAAATATATAAAAAAAAAAATAAAAAATTATATTAATAAAATCGAATATTTAATTATAATAATAAATCAATAAAATCGATATTAGAAATAATTTTATTTATATATTTTAATAATTATTTTTAAATTTAATTATTAAAGATTATTTTAGGCCTCGAGTCGCAGCTCTTGGTTTTACCATACCCAGCCCTAAAACCTACCGCCAATGTAAGAGGGCATCTCCCCCTCCACATTATATAATTAAAATTTTATATATTAAGCAATAATTTTTATTAGCGACCCCGACTCGATTATCCAAATTTTGTATTCGTTAAAAATAATAATAAAAATAATAAATCGTTTATTATCGATCAAATTTTATTTATATAAAAGATTTTAATAAAATAAATTTGATATTTTGTGCGATAAAAAAGCTATAAACCAGAGTACGATATATAATATAGCGAAAAGCAATTATTTAATGCAAAAAAATTAATAAAAAAAATTTAATAATTTTTTAAAATAATAAATAAAAAATATATTATTAATATTGCTTTCGACAAAATATTAAATTTTTTTTTTATTCGAAAAAAATTATTACGAAATATATTTTTATTAGGCACCTAATTTGTTATGTAACATAATCACCTAATTATTTATAGCCTTAGGCATCTCTCGCTTATCTTAGCTTGCTAAATTATAAACTTATATTAGGTGCTTCTCGAGTACATAGCAATTCCACAGCTTTTACATCATGTCCACCTTCACAGTCGAGTACTAAAAATCTTAAATTTAAATTTGGATTTATAATTTTTATTTTTATTTTTAAAGCATAGTTTATATACAAATTTTTTATTAATAGCTTATTATTTGCAATCAGCTACAAAATGCTCGATAAAATTATAGCAATAATATTTAAATATTATATTTGTTATATTAATATTAAATATATTATTTTTTTTTATAAAAAATAATTTGGATAATAATAAATAATTTAATATTAATGCTATGCAGCATGCGCTTTTTTTTTTTTTAATATTTTCTTAAATTTTAAGATTTTGCAATTATGNTCTTTTTTAAAAAANTTTTNATTTTTTTTTTAATTAATAATAATTATTAAATAAAAAATTTATTAATTATAGTAATATAGCGCTTTTATTTTTAAAATAAAAAAGTTAAAACCAATAATAATGCTTTATTTAAATAAATNNNTTTTTATTATANTATTNGCTGCTAATTAATTTTNNTTAATTATTTTTTAANTTTATTTTATAATTTATTTAATTTTTACGTTTTTATTAAATATAAANTTTTAAATATTANTTATATATTNNTTAGCGATAANTAAANTTATTGCTTTATATTTTAATTTAAATTAAATTCAAATAGCAAAAGCAGTTTTATATTCGTTAATTAAAACTGCATTATTTTTTTTTAGTTTTTCGATAATAATTTCGATTATTTTAATATTATTTTAATTTTATATTTATGCTTTTTCCAAATTTTATAATTCGCCAAATCGTTCGAATTGGTTGGTAACATCGGCGATTTTATTAATGCTGTCTGCAAATGTAGATAGCGTATTTATTAATAATTTAATATTTTTTTTTTCGCTGGATTTATGCAAACTTGGTTTTAATTATTTCGATAATATAAAACATTTTTTTGTTTTTAATTTTTATTTTTGCTCGGCGAAACCAATTCTCGTAATTATTTCTCGTGAGCGTAAGCAAATATTTGCTATTTTTTCCCATTTTATATTTTATATAAATCGATGCGTAATATTTTGATTTATTAATTATTTAATATATATAAAAGCTACATTTGTTTTATTGCTTTGCAAATAGCTTTCTTTGGATTTTATTTGATTTTAATATATATAAAGCTTTTTTTAAAGATTTTTAACTTCGTTCAACTTATTCGTTTAATTTATTTGTTTGGTTTATGCAAAGTTTTTTTTTGGAAATCTCTAACTTTGTTCGGTTCGTTCGATTTATATAAAGCTTCCTTTAAAAACTTTAATTTCGTTCGATTAATTTGTTTAATTTATTTGTTCGGTTTTGCTTCAGCAAAAAAGTTATATTTAATACGCACCGGGCTTATAATTTATTAGAAATATAAAAGGCTTAGTAGAAATTAAACATTATATATTGCTATATAAGCTTTTTATATAATTTATAGTTCCAGGACCTCTGTTCGTGGGAAATGGAAATCTTAAATATTTTCTTTAAATAAATCCAAGCTTTTTGCATGCAATAAATAAATCCATAACTTGTTTATTATCTAATCTGCCNTNNNNTNTNNANNTATAATAATANAAAAATTAACTTNCGATTNNCCCGAGCCTTAAATANTTNAAAAAAAAAAANAAAANTTTTTTATAAAAAATATAATATAATTAAAATATAATTTAAATATAAATATAATTTANATATAGCTNAANAATCTNCGCAATATTTTCNAATNAAANNCTNNNATATTNCCTAATAAAAAATAAAAAATTATTAAANNAATTANNTNNATAAAATNTAAATTAAAAATAATNCATATTAATATTATATAAATNTATNTTAAGCTNNNATTATATTANAAAAANTTTTTAAAATANATTTNTATTANNATTNTGCGANGAAATATACAAAAAAAAATTAGGCAATAAAATAATTTATNNAAATATCGCAAAAATAATTAAAANATNNATATATNTTTTATTAAAANCTATTTNNATTNGCAAATNAAATNAGGAAATTNNTTACTATNNATAATTTTATAANAAAGNTAATANNATCGNTGNAAATAAAATTNAAAATTATTAAAATATTAAAAAAGCATATAATTATTAATAATTTAATAAATAATNNNGCATANATTTNNGCNANACGAAAATTTNAAAAATANAAAGCATTAATTTTAAGCTTTAGNAAANNNGAAANATNNAAGCTTANNNANAANNATATATNNAAAANTAATAAAGCCAANTTTNNTNNAATATATGCNAAAAAAATTGCAACTTTTTTNNAATATTANNAANNTATTAAAATTTAAAAAANAATATTAATAANNNAATAATTTNTNNTTTAATTATAGCTTTCCAAGCTATTTTGCGGCAAAATGCAAATANAAATTTAATAANAAATNNNTTTTATTAAAAAATTTNNNTAAAAATAATAATATATTAAAAAAAACNAATATTAAAAAAAATTATAAACGATCAAAAAGCNAGCCCGAACGNAANNAATTAAANTAANAAATATTAATTATATTTTNNANTNTAANNATAATAATTAAAATTTATATTTTAATAAGCGTTCAAAAAATTAAATAAATTTTCGCAAATATTAATATTAAAAGTTTTTTATAAACTATCGGCATTTTTTAATATTATACCTAGCTTTGCATTTATAAATTCTTTTTGCTTTTCTGGAAATTTTGCTATAGCTATATCGTTAATTGCTAATATACGCATTGAATCTTTATAAAAAAATTAAAAATATAATAAAAATCTTATAATTCCAAAAATAAAATATGCATTTTAATCGCTGCCTATAAACTTATAATCTTTTTTTGAATTTTAGACCGACGACTTCAGCATAGTTTTACTTTTTAATATTTGGGGAATAATTATGCACAAAAATCAAAAACGCATAATTCCTATAAGCCTTAATATTTACTTATAAATAAACCTAATGTTTTATAATTTCGTTAAATTTTTAAATATAGCAATATGCCAAAAAACCAAGCATTAGCATAATATTTTTATCTTGGTAGGTATTAGAAAGCTTTAGCCTCGAACTTATAAAATTTATTATTTATGCATTTAAATAGCAAACAAGCATTAAAACTTTTTTATATTTATTAGATTTTTTTTTTGCAATTAATTATAGCCTAAAAAATTTATAGATGCTGCTCGGCAGGCCTGCTTTTAAAGCTTTTAAGATAATTTTAATTAATAAGAATAATAAATAAAAGTTTAAACGATCACAAATATTAATAATAAAAAGAATTTTTGTTAAGCGCTTTATTAAAAATCTAACATTATTAGCACAAATAATACAAATATAAATAATGCCAATCTTAAGCAATAAAAAGAAATCTTTAATAGCTTTAGCAGCCGACTATATATCGGCTGCATTGCGAAACCACAAACTTTTTAACCAAGGCCTAGCGATAGCATTACCTCGATATTATAATATTAATTATAAAATAAAATTAATATTAAAAAAAAAATTATTATATTTAAGAATTTATAATTTGTTACCAGGCAAGCTGAAGATTCTAAAGAAATATATTAATAAAGCATTAAAAAAAAAAATAAATTTAACTATTATCGAGCCTAGCCAATATATCTATTTTTTTTTATATTAAAAAAAAAATAAAAAACTAAAGCTTTATATTAATTATTAAAAATTTAATATTATTATAATAAAAATTTAATATTTTTTATTATTAATTGATAAAATGCTAAATAAATTAAATAATGCAATTATTTTCTTTAAGCTTAACTTTACCAACGCTTATTATTGCATAAAAATTAAAAAGGAAAATAAATAAAAAATAGTTTTTTGCATTAAATACAATTATTTTAAATATATAATAATGCTTTTCGGCCTTATTAATATATTAGCAACATTTCAAAGTTATATTAACCATGCATTAAAAAGCTTAATAAATAAATATTGCGTAATATATTTAAATAATATTTTAATTTTTTTTAAAAATATAAAAAATTATTAATAATATATAAAAGCAATAATAAACAAATTATGTAATTATAAGCTATACGCGCAGCTTAACAAATGCATTTTTTATTAATTTAAAATAAAATTTTTTAAATTTATTATTAATACAAAAAATATTTAAATAAATTAAGATCGTATTAAGGCTATTTGCGATTGGCCTCGATCCAAAACTTATTATAATATTCAAATATTTCTAGGTTTTTGCAATTTTTACAAACGCTTTATTTTTGAATTTTTTTGCATTATAAAACTTTTATATTTATTATTAAAAAAAATAAAAAAAAAGCCAAAAACCTAGGCCTATTTATTTATCAAAATAAATAATAAAATAAAATCAAGCATTTCGGCAATTTATCGACGCATTTATATTATAATTTATTTTGCGTTATTACAATTTATCGAAGCTATATTGCCTAAAAATTAATATATTAAATTTCGCTTTGGCTAAAATCTTATTTTAAAAATTTAAAAATAGCTATTAGTATTTTATTGCTTATTATAGCAGAAAGTTTAATAGTGCTAAAATAAACTATTTTATATATAATAAAAAAATAATAATAATTATTTGCAATTTTAAATATTAAAAATATTATTTGCAAAATATAAAACTTATTAAAGTTTGGTTAAATTATAAAAATTTAATGCGCTTTATAAAATAAATAAATTTTAATAACAAATAATTAAAATAGCTTATTTATTTAATGCTATATAACTTTATAATATATTATCAAAAAAATAGCTTAAACCCAGCCGATAAATCATTTAAAAAATTTAATTATAGCAATAATTGCGTTAATATTCCTATATCGAAACTTATGCTTTTAATACAAAATAAAATTGCAAAAATATAACTTTTTTTAAAAAAGCAAATGCAAAATAATATTTTTATTATAAATAATAATAAAATCGAAGCTTAATTTGTAGAATTAAATAAAGCAGCTATTGCTTTGTTAAAAATTTTAATATAATAAATTATTATTAGAAAATAAGCTCGAAACTTTTTTATTGCAAACGATATAAATGTATTAAAAAGCAAAAATTTGGATAAGAATTATATAATTTGTTTTGCAAGCCCTAATAAAAATTATTAAATAAAAAATAATTCGCTTTATAAAAGTGCGCCTATTATAGGCATGTCGAGCCAATCCAACCTTAAGTTAAGCTATAATAGCTAGCAAAACAAAAAAAAAATTAAATAATATTAAAAAAATAATATTAATTTTTAAAAATATTATATTTAACAATTTGGTAAAGCTGCTGGCACAGGGCCAGGAGCTGGATTTAATATATTAGCAAGCTTATAAAATTATAAATAAAATATAAAAATTAAAAAATTAATTTTTTGGCCGAAATAAATTAATTTATTTTAAAATATTGATTTATATGCTATAATAAGAAATATTGCAATGTTATATTATAAAATTATTTTATAATTACTTTTTTGCAAAATATTAAAAGCGCAATAAAATTATTAATTTAATTTAAAAATATTTTATTTAAAAAAGCTTGCGTAATAAAATAGCATAATATATTGCATCGTATTTATAATATTAATTTAAAGCAATTTATTGTTATAAGCTTTATAAAAAGCTGCAGCTTTTTTTTATATTAATTATATTTTTTTAAGATATTTTATTAAATTAAATTATTAGTTTGCTTATATCGCAAGTTTTATTAGATTAAAAATAAAATTTTATTTTAATTATTATAAATTAATTTATTAAATATGCATTATTTATATTTATGCGCGATATCCAAAATGCTATATAATTTGCATAAGTTTTTTTTAAAAAAATTAAATGCGCTTTTGATATTTCGCAATTTATTATAATAAATTAAAACAATTGCATTATATTAATATTTTGGAAAAAAGTTTGCAAGCATAAAATAATTAAAAGATGCTTATTAATTGCTTATTATTCCTAAACAAATAGCCAAAATAAAATTTTAAATAAAATAATTAAAAATTATTTAAAAGCTTTTATAACAAAAAATTAAATTATATAAATATAATTATTATTTTTAGCACAATTTGCCTATAATAACAGCCGCAGCCATGCTACCCAAATCAGCCCTAACCGTGCATTATATAGCATTAATTATATTATCAAAATTAAAATTGCTAAAAAAAAAATATATTAAAATAGCAGCAATATAATTATATTAGCAGCCAAAAATCGAATTATTAAATTAAAAGAATTACGCAGTTAGCTTATTGTAAAGCTTATAATAGCACAAAAAAAAAATATTGCATTATTATAATAAATGCTATATAATAATTAATATTAAAGCTAATGCTTTAATAAAATTATTTATTCGCAACCTTCGGCTATAAGCAAAAAAGCTTATTTCCCAATAAATTCAAATTTTTTAAAATTTAAAAAAAAATTAGCTTTCAAGCTTATAAATTTATTTTGCTACCCTAATACCAATGACTTTATTTTGTTTTTTTTTATATTAATAATTAAGCCATGGAACCCTCGACAAGACCAAAACAAATTATTATTATTAAAACTAGAAAATAAACCAAATCAATAAAAAATCAAAAACATTTGTAATAAATCCAAAATAAATAAAATTATTTATTTTTTAATAAAATAAATAGGATGGCCTTCAAAATATAATACCTAGAAACCTAAGAAGCACCTTAAGGACGTATCGCTGGTGCTGCAAGCATAAAAAAAAAAATAGCAAAAAAAAGCAACAAAAGCAATTAAATAAGAAAAAATTGCCGCTATTTTAACTGCTAACATTAGAAATAATATTGCTTTTAACAGCAGCTCGAATAATAATAAAAACAGCTCGGAGAACAGCTTGGGCAATATCAAATTGCTTTAAAATATTTTCGTAATAATATTAAATAAAATTTAAAAAATATTAAAATATATAATAATAATATTAAGCCAATTATTTTTTTTTTTTAAGCCGCATAAAAGCATATATAAAGAAGCAAGGTTTTTAATAAGGATCTAGCAATAAAATATTGGAATATATATAATGGGGCATAATAAAATATAAGCATTTTTATTAAAAAAGAATAATTGCAACAAATAATTATATGATATTACGTAATAGGTTAAATAATAGGTTAGGTAACGGATCAGGTAATTTCGCTTAGTTTCGCTTAGCAAAATCAGGTAACCTACAAAGAATATATAGCTTTTATTTTAGCTATTATGGAACAATAGCTTATAATAAATATATTAATGCTACCCTAACTTCTCACTCTTCTAATTATTACGTTCCTTACAATTATGTTAAATATTAAAAATATTATAAATTATAAATAACAAATTAAGTTATTATAATTATTATTATTAATAAAAAAATATTAAATAAATAAATTCAATATATAATTTTTATTTAAATAAAAAAATTTATTTTTTATATAATATTTTAGTTTTTTTTTTGCGTTCCTACAAAGCTTTATTTTTTTTATTTTTTGCGTTTTTTACAAAGCTTTATTTTTTTTGTTTTTTGCATTTTTACAAGGCTTTGTTTTTTTTGTTTTTTGCGTTTTTACGAAATTTTATTTTTCTGTTTTTCGTTACGTGATTTTATAAGTATTTTGTTACGTAATTTTTTAAGCAATTTTTTTTTTTTTATAAAATTTTTTAATTATAAATTATTTTTAGGTAAGCTTATTTGTAATTTTTATATTGTGACATTATTTTTTTTTTGGCTAGCATAATTTTATATATTTAAATATTTTTTAAATTATTTAGTTTTTTATTTTTTTTTTATTTTTTTTATTATGCTTATTAAAAAATTAAAAAAAATTAAAAAAGCATTTTATTAATAACTAGCGCAAAAAAAAAAAAAACGCAAATTTTTATTTTTTGCTATTAAAATTAAATTTTTTGGTTTCGAAATAATTTTTTATTTTTATTGCTTTTTTTTTCTTATAAGAATTTATTAAAATTTTAATTTTTTTTTTTTAATTAAAGTCATTTTTTTATTTTTTAAAAATTATTTTCTTAATTATTTTTAATATTTTTTTAACGTTTTTAAGTTTTAAATAATTAAAACGCTTATGCCAAAATTAAATCGAAATTTTTTTTCGATATTAATATAATAGCCGAAAAAGCATATATGCGATATATTTTAATAATTATTATTTTTTTTATTAAAACAAAAAAAAAATTGTTTTTTAATATTAATTATTAAATTTTTATTAATTATATTAATTTTTTTTTTAATTTTTTGTTTCAAAAATATTAATTTTATATTTGGGCAAAATTTAAATTTTGTTTAATTCCAAAATAAAAATATAATTTTTATTATTTGTAGCGCAAATCAACGTGCATTTATTATATCTAAATAACTTTTGCAATTTTTTTGCTATATTAATCGAAAATAAATTTGCTAATTAAAATATATTAAAATTAAAATTATCGATCGAATTAATAATATAATATTTTGCCCCAATATTAAATAATGTTTTTTGCTAATTTAATAATAATTTATTTGCATAAACGCAATAATAGCTTTCTTTGGCATAAGCCCTATCGTCGTTTTAATTTTTATTTTAAAACTTATTTGCTTTCCCAGTTATTTTTTTATTTTTTTTAAATTTATTAAAATTATATAAAATAAACGTTTTTGTTGAGAAGTTAGGGCAGATTAGGTAATACGCGAGTCAAGGATTCACCCATTGCATGCTGAGAGCTTGGATTCACTTGGATAGAGTACTTAAGGATCCCACTTCCCACGGACGGAGGTCCTGGGACAGTAGTCTAGTTATTAGAGCAATCATATAGCAATATATAATGTCCAACCCCAACTGAGCCTCCTATTTCCAATAGTTTTTTTAATTTTTTTTTTATTGCTAACGTAGCTTTCTATTAACGATAAAGCAATCTTTTAATTTGTGAAATGCGTTAGAATTTTTGCAGTTTTTATATTTTTCCTTTAATTTATTTTTGGATTTATTTTTATTTTTGTTTTTTTTGAATTTTTTTATTTGGTTTGCCATTATAATAAGTTTTAAATTTTTTAGTCGTTCTATTTTTTTTGCGCGCTTTATTAAATATGTTTTATATTAGGGCCTTAAATAATAAGCTAATTGCAAAATTTTTAAAATTCGATCGTTATTGTTTTGCTTATAATAAATATGCGTTTAAAAAATTTATTATAAATTTTAATAATTGTTACTTTGCTGGCACGCTTATATTCTATATTTTATTTAGTTTGTTAATAAATTTAATATAAGCAATAATAAACTTTTCCAAATTAAAATAATTTTCTAATTTAATATTTATTTAATTTATTAATAAGTTATATTATAATATCGCTCTTAATTTCTTATATTAAATTTATAAAATAATTTATATATTAATAATTGTACGGCAGTCATTAATTGCCTAAGCTAAAATTCCTTTTATGTTTAATTTAATAATATTTATTATATTTAAATTTGCTTTTTTCTAATTTTTTTATTATTTTTATTTTTTTTTGCTAATTTTTTTATTATATTTGTTAATTGATGCTAAAATTTTTGTTTATAAATCGAATATATTTTTCAAATTATTTAATATTGCAATATTTGTAATGCATTTTTGTTATTTTTCGAAATTTTCTTTTTGTTTAAGCTTTACGCTTTCGGGAAAAAATTTATTTTTATTTTTATTTATATTTAATATTTTAATTTTTTTTATTTTATATTTAATTTGTTATATAATAAATAATTTTGATATTTGTTAATTAATCGTTCGAATAATTAATTAATTAATATATTTGTTATCGAAATTATTTTTAGATATCAATAATAATTTATTACCTAAAGGCTTGTTAAATTAATATAATTAAATTAGAATATTTTTACGTAGCTTTTTTTTTTTTGCGTAATGCTTTCTTTGCTTTTCGTTCTTTTTTAATTTTTGTTATATAAATTTATTAAATAAAATAAATATAAAAGATTCGCACATTTATTAAGAACGTAAAACTTAAACATTTATTGCTTACGCAGCCGGGCTTATAATTTATTAAAATTTTAAATATAACAATTGCATGGGGTTCAAAATATAAAAAAAAAAAAAAATAATATTAATTTATTTTGAGATTAAAGTGGTCCAAGAATATAAATTTATTTATATTCATATCCTTGCCCAAATAACTAATATCTAGTTTTCTATATTCACCAATATGCTACCGATATCCCACCGATATTTACAGGTTTAGCCTCCATTAGCTAGTCGTAGTTAATTCTTGACAGTTTCCATGTAGGCTTTTTTTGATCTTGTAGTTCTAGATAATATGTTGGCTACTTTTAATAGGTTCTCGAATAGATATCAATTGGAACATGTTTGATGGGAGAATTTAAGGCAATGTGTTTTAAAATCGTGTCTTTACTTAGACACCAATATGTACAAACTAGAGCAGAATTTCTGTACCGCAGGCGGGGAGTTTGGGCCTGCCACTAGACTGGTGGCTGGGAGCAAAGCCGCTGTAAAAGGCATGTCCTCCATAGGTATGACGGGCTCTTTATAAGCTTCGTCAGACCCCCATTTCACAGAAGCCTTGAACTCAAAAACGCGTTTCATTACAATACCGGCATGATCTATCAAGTCCCCACCCACGCTCACGAGGTGATAAGAGTAGAAGGCCCCGATAAAAAATGTACCAAGGCCACAGACTTTGTCTATGTGCTCCATGACGAACTGCGCGCTATAACATGCTACCATACATTTTATTGATTCATTAAGGTTATTTACGCAAAGTTGGTCATTAAGAATAGCTTGTAAAGTAATGTTTAATATGTGATATTTCTTGGAGCCTCTCCGCAACGCTAGGATCTCCTGAATAAAAGAACGAGGATTTGTATGTATCTTCCTTATTCCTAGACAGCGCGATAATAAGTTGCATTTATTAGGGTCTGGCTCCACAAGAATGAAAGAACACCCAGGCATCTTTTCAAACGCCTCGGTAAACTAACCATCTCCTAACTTTATATTTATAATTATGTTCCAACTTGGCTCTTTGCTATATGCTTTATTGTACATATAAAAACATATTTTATTTAACCATCTCCATAAGCTTGTCCTTATCACGAAACTAGACTTAGAAGCCAAGCAAAACTAAAGTGCTAATATTATGGCGTTGTTCAAATTAGCAAATATTTTGTCCAGTTTCTGAAAGTAAGAATGCATAACAACGAACCTTGGGTCGGCTGATACGCGAACTTCTATTATGCTACCCTCGGGGTATATAAGGCCTTCCCTAAATTTCACAAAAAGAATGCCTTTCTTAGATAAAAAAAAAACGATCTTTAATTTATGAACTTGGTTGGTTTCAGCTTCTTTATATCGGTGCCATATATTAAGATTGCAACCAGTTCGTCTATAGGATACTTTACCTTATTTAAATACCTCTCTGCTTTGTCCCATATAAGAAAAAATTTCCTACGATATATCTTACGCAAAAAAGAAAAGTTTTCAAAAAGCTCTAATATTTTGTTCTTTATCCACGTTATTTTTCTGTCGTAGGGTGATAGCATTGCCTCACTGTCCGCTAGGACATTTATGAATATAGGTGGGAATTTTATTATTATTTCAATGTTAACAATTGGGTTTATAATCTTGTTTTCTACGTACAACACGTTCTTATCCAGGAACCAGGCCTTTACTTTAAAGTTCAGCAGACATCTGCAGTAAGACCACGCGGGCCCCGATCTGACTATCTACATCTGTTCTCTGTCGGGCTTTGTACTGAAAAAGTGCTCATTATCCGCAGCGTCGAAGGCGTCGTACGCCTGTGTATTGATGTTGGACATCGACCCCAACACAACCCTGCTCACATATGTCGCCAGGGAATCGGGTAGGAAACCCATGGAGTACGCATATTCTAGAGCAGCGGGGGCGCTGCTTTCATAGCTGAGAATTTGTACAAGAACTTTTTTGTCTTTGCTAATTTTCACAAAGCAATTATTTTTGACAGAAATAAACTCGAAATCCTTGCACTCAAAGGATCTCTCTGCTTGTATCTCAGAGAAGTCAAAGTTAAGTACGTTTGAATTGAGGGAAAGATGCTTCGATAAGGACATGGACAAAGCTAGGGATCCCATACGGCATTTCTGCGTAGGATTTAAATAGCCTCGACGAGTCGTTATCGAGGAAGTTGGAGGCCCGAGCCCACCCTCTCTTCCCTATGAACCCTATTTCCCTGGAGTTTATACTTGTCCTGAGAACTGTTATCTGACCATAGATACGTACATCCACAGACAAGATCCTCTTCTTAACACGAGGTCTTCTCTGGAGATATAAGTGAGGTTCCACTCGCCCTTGGTTAAACCTCTCTATGTTAAGAGGGCATCGGGAGCACTGTTTTCCTGAAGTTTGCGCTTCATCAGCGGATCTTAACTGGTACTATATCTTAAGAAGAACAAAGCCGCAATCTTCGCACTTTATGATGTTTTTTTTTGCAATATGAGTTGCGTAGGCAACCACAGAAGAGTAGAACCAGACACTCCCTCTCGCTCCTCTCTATAAGCAATGAGTTCCCGTATAAGTCCCACAGAAATACTTACCTCTTTAGGCAGCCTCCAATCTCTGATTTCATCTACGAGGCCCTGAGCGCGGAGGACATATCTAACTTGTCCAGGACATTCACTGATATCTATAACTCTCTTTTGTACTATTCCAAGGCTGGGGATGTAGATCGGTTCATGGAAAAGTACTTTCCCGACCCTGCGTATTTTCGCAATCTACTTGAAGGCATGGGAGCAGTGCTCGCTGGGGACATGGTGTTAGAGTACAGAAAGCTCGGTGGTAAGAAAACGGGGAGGTCCGTTATATGCTTTCTTGAGGGAAACGACGCCCCTGGAGCCAATCATAACTTCTGTATAAAGGTCACAAGGAACTATTTACTTTTCATAAACGCAGAGCGCCAGCCCGCCGCCCAACTTCAAAACCCTATCCTTGCTGGTGTACCAAGTAAGTGTGAATGCGAGAAAGAAAGCGAGGGCCTATCTCTGGACAGGTTTGCCTTGAAAGGCGAGATCATAGAAATTAAACACGAATTATGAAAAAATGCTATATGGTATGAGATAGACCGTGATGCACAAAATGTCAAGGTACCTGTGGATATTCTTTCGTTCTATGGCTGCTAATTTTTCATGCCCTGTAATCCCTGGAAGGATCTCAAGAGGGGATTCTATGACCGAGGGAGGCTTAGGATGTCGTTAGAACAGGCCGAAGACGCAGAATCGTGGATGATAAAGGGAGAAAAGAAGAGCATGATACTATCTTGGAAAAGAAAACTATCCTGAGAGAGTCCTATTTTAAGAGTCTTTCTTATACAGAAGAATTTTCCTACGTTGTAGTATAAATAAGTGAACGTATCCCAACCAAGGGTCGCCATGAATCCCGGCTTGAATTTTAAAATACGTTCACGAGGAAACAGCCCTACAAAAGAGGCAACTCTCGCCGTTTTCTCCTATCGTACATCACTGTGCTACTAATACCTGTTGCTCATGGCAGTGAGCGACACTCTTCTCTGTCATCTATAGACACCTCACCTATCTCTCTTGTAATTCCTATACAAAGCGCGATCACTTTCTTGTCTCTCTCTACCTCAGTGATGCCTCTCTCAGGCGTGTTAGATACCAGACACTCACCTATATGAGAGAAGTGACGCAAATGAAACCATTTTAACAACTTCCTGGCCACGTACAGCATCCCACCTGGGAGTACTCTGCGACTCCCGTAAGTATTTACGCTTGCGGGGATACAGGATCCTTGGATGAAGAATCTCCCTGTGTTGGTGTTTTCTACCCAACAGTAGCTTAAGGTTTCCTTTACAAATTGTACGAATGCGAACCGTTCCCTATCATCCGTTAGCTTTGTGTACTTCTCAAAGCTTACAGAAAAACATCCATTATCCGACATGGACCTTGGGGAGGTCGGTATGTAACAATGGGGATCCAGAATTATCAACTTCCCTGATGGATTTATAAAATTCCGAACGGAGGAAATTTCACAGAAGCCTCGCAGGACATACTTATTTACACACTTCTCTGCAGAGTCAAACTTGGCTGTGCCGACGAAGCGTTCGAGGTTCCAAGAAATGAGCTCCTCCCAGGCGTTACTAATATGGTACATAGACATAGCACAAGACCCAGATACAAAGCAGTGCACAAGTGAGTAATGGAAGCCCACAATATACTCTAGCAAAGATACGTTGTGCTCCCATATGACCTGTACAAACTGACCTCTGAGGGTTCCCGAGAGAACTTTCATTCCTTTGTAGGCTTCTGTCGTAGGGCTGGTGCTAAGGGGAAGCCACGCGACTCTCATTAACTCCAGTTCGCATGCAAACCACACAGCGTCCACCGAGTTTCTCGAAGCATAAAAGTCTCAATCTGAGCCCAGGATACATTTGTCACCATACATGTACTCACGCGCCTGTGACCCTGACAGAATTGTCGACGTTCTTCTCATTATATCAAGTAATTGAGCAGGGTTTGTAGTGAGTTTGGAGAAATAAATAAGAAAATTGTGCTTATGATATATCATGTCCTGGAATTGTACTTGTGGAAATATGCGGCTTAGACAAAAGAGATCTGTGTAATTAGACAGCTTAGCTATCTGAAAAATTATCTTCTTTGGGACACGTTTTCTTGTCATGATTAAATGTGTAATATGCAACGAAGTTGCTCCGGAGGCGCCGAACGCAGCAAAAGATCATATATATGAAGCCCATCACCAGGAAGACTTTATCCTGAGTAGGAAGAAGTTCAGATAGTAAAGATAGGCGAATAACAACAAGATTTTAAAATAATAACTATTTTACAAAAGCTCAGAGAAGTTTCCTGCCATAAGGCACGCACTTACTATGTTTGTAAGTACTGGCTTCATATCCTTGTCGTTGACCTAAGATATAAATCCTGAGTAATGATTTGCCATCATATGCTTTGTTTACCTAAGATCTCGAGCGGCCATCCCTTGGCGCGTTGTTACTGGAAGTAAGGACGCATTACACCTATAGGAGAATAGCATAGCTAGGCATATTATCTCAGTGTTCGACAGGGGAGACCCGTAGTACCGGACTACCTTTTCTATGCCTACTCTATAAACTTCTGGCCTTCTTTCCTCCTCCACTCGCGAAAGTACTGATGGATTGTAAGTTCCTAGGATGTGCTTCCCCGGCACAGATTTAACTCTTTCTATAGAACACAAAGTGTACACTCCAGTGTCAATGCGCTCCTACCATTTCGGGCGGACAGAAAAGCATATCTGGGGTATCGGAGAAAGTTTTGTCGAATATCACAAGGATTTTATCAAGTTTCTTGATCATATTTGTGGCTATGTCGTGCTCAGGGAAATCTTTTTTCCTCGCGTAATGTAATTATAGCAGTATTTGTTATGTGCTTGTGTATATAACAAACATTTTCCTTATGGATAAATTACCATCTTGGATCCCAAGAAGGTGCTGGGTCACTGGGACAAAAAAGAACCTTATAGCTATATTTATTATGCTGTCTTCCTTATATATCACGCACGACGCCGCGAGCTTCGCAATGTGTGACATATCTCCTACGACAGATTGCAACAATTGTTGTGTGTTAGTTATATCCCGTATTGCTTTGTCAATAAAATGTTTGCTTACTTTTATCGTGTTGTACTTTTAAGCAAATTTCTTTAAATAATCTTTTGTTATTTTGGTTTTTTCAATTATTAACAATTATTTATGTTTGTTTTGTATTTTATCAAAGAAAAAAATTGTGTAATACATATTATCTATATTATTATTATGCTTTCAACCATTTTTTTCCCCTTAATATTTTACCAAAATAAAACATATAAGCTTTTATTTTATCTTATTAATATATTACTTATCAAATAAAAAGCTTTTCGAGCTTAATAAAATAAAATAAATAATTATCTATTTTATTTTAATTATTCAACAAAATACCCAGGCCACATAAAATCCAATTACAATTAGTAAAATACTAAGGTTTTATAATTTAGAAATAGTTCAGGATCAAATTTGAGAAATTAATTATTTTTGTAAATATTAAAAAAAATTATTTATTATGCAATGGTTCGATCTTTACAAATATTAAATATATATAAAAATATTCAAATATTATTATTAGCAATATTAAAAGTCGCACCAAAATTTTTTTGCATTTAATTAAGTGAGAAAATTCGAGAATTTGATCGAAAGTTGCACCGGAAAAAGATTTGCATTTGGTTAAATAGAAAGATTCGGAAATTTGGAATCGAAAATTGCACCGGAAAAGAATGCGTTGGGTTAGGAGAGTTCGAGAATTTGATCAAAAGTCGCACCAAAAAAAAATGCATTGAATTAAATAAGTGAATAAATATAAGGGTCGATAGAACAGAGTGAAGAAGCCACAATAGATATATTTCTAAAACAAAACTAAAAATTAAAAAGCTTTTTCCGGGAACCCTACAATTATTATATTACTTCTTTTCCCAGATCCATGTATTGCTGTACCAGCCTCCAATTTAGAATGTGCCTGTGCGAGTCCTGTAACAGCTTTGTTAACCTCTCGCCCTCTAACAAAAAGTTCAAGAATTTGATCAAAAGTCGCACTAAAAAAAAAACATATTAAATTAAGTGAGTAAAAAGGTTCGAGAATTTGAGGTCGAAAGTCGCACCAAAAAAAAATGCATTGGGTTAGGTAAGTGAAAAAGTTCGAGAATTTGAGGTTCAAAATTGCACGAAAAAAAAAATAAAAAAAGTATTAAATTAAGTAAATAAGAGGATTCGAAAATTTAAAATTAAAAGTCGCACGAAGAAAAAGTGAGAGGTGCGTTGGGTTAAATAAGTAAAAAGGTTCGAGGATTTGGAATTAGAGGTCGTACCGAAAAAAAATATAATAAATTAAATAAATAAGAAAATTCAAAAATTTGAAATAAAAAGTTGTACCGGAAAAAAATGTAATAAATTAGGTAAATAAAAAGGTTCAAGAATTTGAGGTTCAAAATTGCACCAAAAAAAATAAAAAAAAGCATTGAATTAAGTAAAAAAAGTTCGAGAGTTTGAGATCCAAAGCTTGGATCCAAGTAAAAATGTGAGTGTCAATAAAACAAAATAAAGAAACCATAATAAATATATTTTTAAAACCAAACCAAAAGCTAAGGAACTTTTTCGGGGATCTTATAACTCTCATATTACTTTTTTTGCTAGATTTATGCATTGCTGAACCAGCCACTTTATTTAAAAGACGCCTGTGCGAGTTCTGTGGCGACCCTGTGAGCTCTTTGCCTCTTGACAAAAAATAACATGGAAATTTAAGTAAAAAAACATATTATAACATTAATGCGAAAATTCCACAGGTGTAGCTTTATCAAACTTGTTCAAAATAAAACATTTATGTGAATAATATAAAGGTCCAAGTAAGAAACATATTACAACATTAATGTGAAAATATCATATGTAGCTTTATTATATTTGTTCGAAATAAAATGTTTATGTGAACAACTTTTCTTACTATGTTTTTTTCTTAAGAAATACTTTACTTTTGAGCTTGCAATTATCTTACCCTGTGCTGCACTTAAGTTGCATTTGTTAAAACATATTTAGTAAAATGTAATAAGTATATTTTATAGTAATCTCGGGGTATAAATGTGAAATAATATATCAAAAAATAAAAGTTTGTAAAAATGAGTTCAATAAGTAAAGCGCAAAGCTTGTATTTAGGTTAAGAAAATTTATGTTTTTATATGTAATTTTTATATCCAGGAATCTATTATGAAGTCTGCTCTTATGTCGATCGCAGGATCGCACAATTAAATTAAGGTTATCTCTTGTACAAGGTACGAGATCGAGCGGTTCATTTAAGGTTATCTCTCGTATAGGTTACGAGATCAAATAGTTGATTTAAGATTTAATACGTATACGATTATACGCTCGTATAAATCACGAGCTTGCGCTGTTGATTTAAGGTTAAATTAAAGTTAATTCGCTTAACTTAACTGACGAGATGAGCTTATTTCTACTTACCTTGCTCTTTTCACGTAGTAAAAACAATGTATATTGCGGCATATCAAAATCATTTGTACGAAACTCCTCTTCGCAAGAAATTGTTTCTCAAAGAGTAATTTTATTTTACCCACTTAGGAATACAAGATTTTATGCTTATAACATAATATAGATCTGATTATTCACAAATGCTGGGAAAAGTGTATCAGCCAGGAGCTCTAAACCATATGGTGACGTTCATGATTTATAATACAAATAATGATTCATTTTTAATATATTTATTTTATAGGTAGATTTACATGTAAATAAGGGAATTACCCTATATATATAACCGAATTATTTACATTTATTTATTATAAAGATTATTTTTAGAACTTTTCTAAAAAGTTAAAATGAATGCAATTTTTATTTTTATATATTAAAAAAAAAAATTTAATAATTATGAGACCAAAACATTTCTATTAATTATAATAATTTATTCTTATTATTTTTTACTTGATTTAGCTTTTAATGAATTAATTAAATTATATTAAAGCTATTTTTATTACTAATATTAAAAAATACCAACATTTGCTATTATAATTAATTTAATTATTTTAATATTTCTTATTTTAAAAAATTTAAAAAATTGGAAAAATTAATATAATAAAGCTTAACTAGTTGCCATAGGAAAAGAAATTAACATATTTAATTTATTAATTTTGTTGCATTGCTAAAAATTTCATTTTTATTAACAATTAAAAAAAATAAATTTACGGCTAAATTCGCCGCTAACTTAAATTCTAAATAACTTAATTTATTAAAAATAAAATAAAAACTTTATAAAAATAAATATATTAGTGCCAAGGTAATTCTTAAAAAAGTCGCCAAAATAACTTAATATATTTTGAAATCAATAAATTAAATTTATTTTTTAAAAATTCTAAGTAACCCAAACTTTTTTATTTTAATTAAAATAATTTCAAAAACAATTGGCTCCGACCAATCGGGCTAGAAAAATTAAATATTTTAGGCAATATATTAATATTTGTATTTATAACAAAAAAGAAAAAAGAAAAAATTAATTTTAACATTATGTTTCTATATATATAAAAAAATAAAAAAATTAATGCTTTTAAAAATAAAAAATAAAAAGCTATATTTCGATTTTTTTAATATTATTAATTAATATCTAAATTTTGCATATTTAATATTTATAAAAATTAGCATTAATAAAAAGCATTTAAAATTGTAGCGAATTTTTTATTAAATTTATAATTAGAGATCGTTAAAATAATAAAATATTTAATAAATCGAACTTTTTTAAAAAAAAAATAAAATAAAAAAATGTTTCTTGAGATCGTTCATAACTATTAATTTTTATTAATATATTTTAAGATATTTGGGTTTAAAGCTTATCTTTTAAAATATAATATTTCTAAATTTAAAAAGCTAAAACCTAAAGCATATATTAATTTTTTTATTAAATATAATAATTATTAGAAATATAAGGGGCTCACAGGTCTTGACAATGGGTGGATATTATATATTGCTATATGATAATAATTCTAAATAACTTAATTAATTCCAAAATTTCTATTTTTAAAAATTAAAAGCTTAAAAAACTTTACCGAAATAAATTAAAGCTTTTAATATATAATAAGCTAATTTATAGCTCGTATATTACTTAATTTACACTAACTTTTTAATATTTTCTTATAGGGCAAATCCCAATCCTTTAAAAGATTTTATTTTAAAAGCTTAAATTTTAGGTTATATAAACTTAAAGATTTTAAAGCTTATATAATTTTTTTTTTTTTTATATATAAAAGCTAAAAGCTTTTTTTGCTTTTTTTTTCCTAAGTTTTAAAATTTATTTTTTTGATTTTTCGATTAAATTTATTTAGTTTTTAAATTTTTTAAATATTATTTATTTGAACGGCTTGGTTAAATTATTTGCAATTATTTTTATTATCGAAATATAATTAATTTTTAAAAAATTTTATTTTATTAAATTATAAATAAAATAATATGCAATATTTATATGCTTGAATCGCTTATTAAAATATGCATTTTTAGTTAAAACAATTACTTTTTAATTTTGTTTATTAAAATTATTTTTAATTTTATTATTAAAATTATAGATAGCAATATATCTTTTTTTTTTGCGCTAAAAAATTAATTTTTTTTTTTAGTTAGCGAAATAACTTAAATATAAATCGAAAAATTAATTATATGGATTTCGAGCGTCGAGTACTAAAAGCTTTAAATTTAAATTTAAAATTATATTTTTTATTTTTTATTTTTAAAGCGTAGTTTGCATGCAAACTTTTTATTAGCAAATTAATATTTGTAATTGGCTATAAAATGCTTAATAAATTTATAATAATAGCATTTAAATATTATATTTATTATATTAATATTAAATATATTATTTTTCTTTTATAAAATATAATTAAAATAGCAATAAATAATTTAATATTAACGTTATATTATATATATTTTTTTTTTATTAATGCTTTTAAATTTTGAATTTTATAATTTGTTGGAAAGTAATTTGATGTAATTATAAGGCTCTGGTGGTCATAGCGTGGCACGTGACCCAAAATCCTATATTTAAGCTTTTTATTTTTAGAACTTTAATTAATATAATTTTTAATTTTTAGCCATTATAATTTATTATTTAATAAATTATAAGCCCGGCTTGCGTACGATTGCGTAGTGCGCTAAGGGGCCGTTCGGGAATTAATTTCCTTATTAAATTTATTTAAAAAATTAAAAATTTAATAATCAATATTAATAAAATTATCGCTTTAATAAATTAAAAAATCGTAAGCTTTAAAGATTTTCAATTTTTGCTAATAAGGCCGAACAAGTAAAACGTGCCAAAATGCGTAAAGCCGTTGCCTTTAAAACTAAATCTAATTAAAAAAATAATATTAATAAGGCCGTCGCCTTTAAAACCAAATCTAATTAAGCAAATAATATTAATAAAATTATTGCCCTAAAAACAATGCCAAATTAAATATAGATTCCAAGCATAATTAACGAATTAACAAATTAATAATTATAATTTAAAATTAATTAAATTTAGCAGTTACGAAACGATAATTGCTTTTTTTACTTCGAAATTTATTTATTCATTTCGACGACGCTATAATTTCAAAAAAAAAAAAAAAAAAAAATAAAAAAAAAAAAAATTAAAATTTTTTTTTAATATTTTTTTAATTCTCGATATATATTATTACGATTTAAGCGTTTTTTTTTTATTTTAAATTTTTTGCTATCGCTCTACCGCTGCTTTTTAATTATTTTTTTTTAATTACGTTTACAAGTTAAATAATTGTCGTTAAAACGTTTTTTTTCGATTAATTGAAATTTATCGCGACGATAATAAAAAAAAAATAAAAATTTTAAAAATATAAAAAAAAATATAAAAATTTGTAAAAGCTACATATTTATTTAATAAAAAAAATAAAAAATTCGTAGGAGCTATATTTTTACCAAAATATATAAGAAAAATATAAAGATTTATAAAAGCTATATATTTATTTGGCAAAAAAAATAAAGGTTTATAAAAACTATATTTTTATTAGAATATATAAAAAAAATATAAAAATTCGTAAAAGCTATATATTTATTTGGCAAAAAAAATAAAAATTTATAGGAGCTATATTTTTATTAAGATATATAAGGGAAATATGGAGATCCGTAGGGGCTACATACTTATTTAGCAAAAAAAAAAAACTCGCTTTTAAATTTTTGAAATCACGTAAGCTTAAAATTTTTTAAGCTTACGTGATTTAAGATTCGAGCCTAGTTGCTGGGGGAGTTCCAGAACTTACTTTGTTTCGCTTTTAAAATCGCTTTTAAAATCGCTTTTAAAATTATTTTTAAAATTGCTCTAATTATTGGGGAAATTCTAGAACTTGCTTTGCCTCGCTTTTAAAATTGTTTTTAAAATCGCCTTGCTTTAAATTAAAAAAATTAATTAAAATTAAAAATTATCGATCAACAAACAATAATTAAATTATAATAATTGAATATTATAAATCAAATTTTAAAATTAAATATAGGAGCCATTTAGAAAGCTATAACGTATCCCAAATAAAAAAGTATTAAAAAATAATTTAATATAATTATAAGGCTTTGGTAATTATAGCATAGCACGTGATCCAAAATCCTATATTTAAGCTTTTTATTCTTAGAACTTCAATTAATACGGTTTTCAACCCTTAGCCACCATAATTTGTTGCTTAACATAATTATATTTTTTTTTTTTTAAAGAATTTTAATTTTTTTTTTTAATTAATAGCGATTATTAAATAAAAAAATTTATTAATTATAACAATATAGCGCTTTTGTTTTTAAAATAAAAAAGTTAATATTAAAAAAAATATTTTATTTAAATAAGCATTTTTTTATAATATTATTAGCTATAATTAGTTTTTATTAATATTTTTTTAAGCTTGCTTTATAATTTATTAATTTTTACGTTTTTTATTAAATATAAAATTTTAAATATTAGTTATATATTAATTAGCGATAATTAAATTTATTGCTTTATATTTTAATTTAAATTAAATTCAAATAGCAAAAGCAGTTTTATATTCGTTAATTAAAACTACGTTATTTTTTTTAATTTTTTAATAAATTTTAATTGCTTTGGCGTTGTTTTAATTTTTATATTTTTGCTTTTTTTTAGATTTTATAATTTGCTAAATCGTTCGAATTAATTAGTAATATTGGCAATTTTATTAATATTATTTATAAATAGCATATTTATTAATAATTTAATATTTTTTTTCTTGCTAAATTTATATAAATTCGATCTTAATTATTTTAATAATATAAAATATTTTTTTTGCTTTTAATTTTTATTTTCGCTCGATGAAATTAATTTTTTATAATTATTTCTTATAAGCGTTAGCAAATATTTGCTATTTTTTTTTATTTTATATTTTATATAAATTAATGCGTAATATTTTAATTCGTTAATTATTTAATATATATAAAAGTTATATTTGTTTTATTATTTTGCAAATAGTTTTTTTTAAATTTTATTTAATTTTAATATATATAAAGCTTTTTTTAAAAATTTTTAATTTCGTTCGATTTATTTATTTAATTTATTTATTTAATTTATGCTAAAGCTTTTTTTAAAAATTTTTAACTTTGTTCGATTCGTTTGGTTTATATAAAGCTTTTTTTAAAAATTTTAATTTCGTTTGATTAATTCGTTTGGTTTATTTGTTTAATTTTGCTTTAATAAAAAAAATTATGTTTAATACGCACCAAATTTTATAACTTATTGGAAATATAAGGGGCTTAGCGAGGATTGGATTTTATATATTATTATATAAGGCTTTTTATATAAATTATAATCCCAGGATTTTTATCCGTGGGAAGTGAAAATCTTAAATATTTTTACTAAATAAATTTAAGTTTTTAGCATATAATAAATAAATTCTTAACTTATTTATTACCTAATCTGCCCTAACTTCTCAACATTTTTAGTAATTTATTTGCATTTGATCGAAAATTAATAAATAATATTATATTTGGATTCGTTATTAGCAAATATAATAACGTAATTAATTTATAAAAATAAATTTTTATTATTAGCGAAAAAAGCGTTAATAAAAGCAATAAGTTACAAAATACTTTAATTTAATTAAATATATTATAAATTTTTTTTTGCATTATCGATTTGCTATTATAATTATTTATTTAATATTTTTATATTTTTTTATTAAAAATTAATTATTTAGGCAACAAATAATAAATTAAAAGCAGTTTTCGGCTAACAAATAATTATAATATATATGCTTTTTGCTTGTTAGGCAATATATTAATTTTTGAACATAAGGCTTTTATATATAATATTTTTAAAGCTAATTATATTTAGGGGCTATTTAAAATTAATAAATATAAAATTATTATATTAATATTTTTAATTAAAAGAAATATAATTATTATATAATGTAATAAGTTTTTTATTAAATTTAAGAAAATATTTAATTATTAATATTTTTTGGTTCTTAATTTAAAATTTTAATTTGTTTTATTTCGACGCCGTAAAAATAATATTGCCGAAAAAGAAAATATCGTCGATTTAAAATTTAATAAAGCCGAATTCAAAATTATTAATATAAAGCAAACACGAGTTATAAATAAATTAAATTATATATAGCTTGTTTATATAATATTAATAATAAATTTTAAACCAATAATTATCGGCTTTCGATATATTATAAAAAAGCTTAATTATTTTTAAAATTATTTTATATAATAATTTTAGTTTTTTAAAATAAACAAATATAAAATTCGCAATTTAATTTTATTATAAACTAAATATAAGCTTAAAAAATATCCCGCAAATAAAAATAGTAATTATTAAAAAAAAAATATAAAAGCAATTAAAAAAATAAATTTTTAATTAATATATTAAATAATAAATAATTAGCTTAAAATAAATTTTTTATTATTATCATTATATATTTATATAACTAATCGAAATTTTTCGAAAGCGGAGCTAATATTAACATATTTAATTTTGTTAATAAAGCGTAAATTAAAAATTCGAATATTGGAAAAAATATTATTAAAAAAAATTAGCTTAAAAACGCTTTTTTGAAAAAATTTATTAAGCTTTTTTTGTTGGAAAACAAAATATTAGCTTTTAATCAATAATAATTTAAGTTATTAAAATATTTTGCTAAATAATTTTGGAAATATAATTAAATTATTTTTTAAATAAATTAAAATATTAGCTAATAATGCTAATATAGCATTTTTATAAAATTGTTTTTATCGTCGCGATAATTATATAGTTGGCATAATCGCAAAATTTTAAATAAGTAATTTTTTTATAAAAATTTTTATCGATAAAAAAATTATAAATTATAATAAATTATTTTTATTTTAAAAAAATAGCTTAATAATAATATTATAAAAATTAATAAATTTATATAGCATATTAATTTTGCAAATTTTGCTATTAAGCGCTATAAGCTTAAATAAACTTATTTAATTATTAATTTATTTTGCATTGCTTTTTTTTTTATACGAATATATCAAAGTTCAGCAGTAGATCGTGGATGGCCGTAATAATTAATTTATTTTTTTAATTAAAAATTTTTTAAAATTATTATTTAAAATAAATTTTAATTTATTAAAGTTTTAATTATTAATTTCGCTTGCTAAGATTTATATTATTATTGCGTAAATTCTTTTGGCATTGCGTTGCTTATTTTTTAAGTCCGATCCTAATTTTTTTCGATTTAATTTTATAAAATATTAAAAAAATTTTATAATATTTGATATTTTATTTATAAATTTCTTAGTAATAAGTTCGATTAATAAATTAGCTTATATTTTTTTTTTTATTTTATAAATTTGTAAATAGCTCGTTTTGCATTTTAACATTTTGTAAATTAGTAAGCTTTTTAATTATTTTTTTAATTATTAGCTAAAATAATTTATTTGCGTTGGATTTTTCGGGCTATTTTTTAGCAAAAATATTTTTATTAAATATATCTTTTTTTATAAATATAAAAATATCGGCTGGTGAAATAAAAATTAAAATTTTAATTTGTGCCATGGTTGGTTTTGGTTTTGCTTTTATTTTAATTATATTTAATAAAATATTTTTTTTTTTTTACGCTTTATTTATTTTGCTATTTTAAAATTAATTTTATTAATATTAATTAAATTTTTTAAAGCAAAATAAACTTTTAATTTAATTATAACGTTCGCGAAATTAATATTATTATTAATTTATTTAATTTTTGCGATTTTTTATTATTTGTTAAAATTAGCAAAAATATAATAAAATTAANTANTANANTTTTTTTTTAATTAATAATTAAATTTATTAAATATAGCTTTTTTATTAGCGCTAAGCCAATTACCAATATGGAAAATAGTTAATCTTTTAAAAATAATATAAAAATATTTAAAAAACAATGCAATTTTAGGAAAAAAATATTTTTTATATTTGCTTTTAGAATTTTAATTTATAAATTTTTTTTTAAATCTTTTTATTTAATCGAGCCTTTTTTTAGGCGCTTTCCTAAAATTATTTAATTTATTTATTGGGCGAATCTTTTTGAACTTGGATTTATATAAAATATTTATATAAGCGGCCTGCTCTTTTTTTTTATTTTGATTATATTTTTATTTTTGCTGTTTTTGAATGGCTTTTTATTATCGAAACTTTTATTTTATTAATTTAGATCGAATTGGATATTAGATTTTTAAAGGCATAAGCTTTTTTTTTTGGCCGGGATCAATTTATTAAAATATTATCCCCTAGATTTTTTTCTAATATTAATTTTTTTTTAAACAATTTATTTTAGCCAAAAAATAAATTTATATATTAATCTTTTTTTTTAAATATTTTCCTAAAGGCAGCTTTAATATTGCTTAAATTGACCTTTGGATATATTTCTATAATAATATTATTGTTATTTTTGTTTATTTTCGCGTTTTATTTCTTCGCTCGCTTTAGAAAAGCTTTTTGCGTTTTTTTCTTGGGCATAAACTTTTTAAATTTAAATAAATTAATTCCAGGGCTTAAAAATATAAAATATTATTTAAATAATTTCCTAATACGCTTTTTTAATTTAATTAAAAATAAACCTAATTTATAATTAGGCCTTAGCATTCCAATGCTTATTTTTTAATTATAACGTTTTTTTTTTTTTTTAATTTTAATTTAATNTATATAAATTATTATAAAAATTATTAAAATCCGATATTCCCCTACTAATATTATTATTGGTATTAATATTAGCTAAAAGTTTTCCAAATTTTTTTCTAAGAATTTTTTTGGCAATATTTTTTTTTTTGCTTTTTTTTTTTTTGAAGCTTTGAAAAAAATCTAAGCGCTTATTAAGCTTTTAGAATTTTTTGAATCTTTAAATATGGCCTCTTATAATCCATTTTCTTTGTACTAAACTAATATTTAAATAAGCTAAATAAATAGCTAATTTAAAAAAAATTTATTATTTTTATTAGCAAAAAAAAATAATAGCTTAAAAATTTAATCTGATTTTATTGCTATATTAAAAATAGCAATTTTAAAAAACGTAATTTTTTTTTTTTTTAGTATTAATTAAAGAGAATTTATTTATTATAAACCTAATACATTTTATTGCATCGGCCAAAGCTTTAGACATAACGTTTACTTTTGCTTTAATATTTATTATAGCTTTAAATAATCTTTTTTTTTTTATTGGGATTTTAAATTATAATTGTAATCCTCGATATTAGAATTATATATTTAATTTTAATAAAATTTGCAATAATAAAATTTATAATAGCTTTCTTAATATTAAAAATTTGTTCTTTATTAATCGTTAACATTTTCTAATTGGAGCATTAAAAAAAAATTTAGCTTTATTAAAATATATATTTTTTTTTATATATTTAAGCAATGCTTTTTTTTTTTTAGGCAAGCATTACTCCTTTCAAGGCGTTAATCTTTTCTATATAATAAGCAAATATTAATTTTTTTTTAATTTTTTAATTTAAATTTTATTTTAATAATTAAAAAAATAAAAAAATTTAGTTTTTTTTTTTTATTTTTTTTTTAATTATTTTAAATGCTGCAAGAAATTCGAATTAATAATTTATATTTTTTTCGAGCTATAATATTAAAAATTTTGTTGGAATAAGAATTTTCAGCTTTTTGGCTATTATTTTTATTTTTTTAAAAATTAAATAAATAACGGAAATTCTTCGTTGCCTTAAAGATTTAACTAAAATTAATTTCTTTTTTTTTTTTAATAATATTTTGGAATTCTTTTTTGTTTTTGGTATAAAATTTTTTTTTTATTATTTTTAAATTTGTTTTTTTTAAGCTTTTTTTTATAGGTTTTGTTTATTAATATTTTTATTATTTATATTTATATTGGAAATATTGCTTTAAATATTTTTTTTTATTGCCTAGCTTAAAAAATTCTTTTTTTAATTGCTATTTGCTTTTTTAATATTTTAAATTTTTTAATATATTTAAAATTTCCGCTTTTTATATTTGGTTTCCTAATTATAATTTTGCTAATTTTTTTTTTTTATTATTGCATTAATATTATTAATTTTTTTTTTTAAAATAAAAAATCGGCAAGAATTCTTTATAGAACAAATTTAAATCGCTTTTATTTTTTATAATTTTTATTAAGCTAATTATTTAATTTAACGGTTCTTGGCTTTTGGACTTTTTAATAATTATATTAATAAATAATTAGCCAACCAAATTAATAAATTAAAAGTTTTATTATTTTTTTTAAGCATTCGTTTCTAATATAGCAGGCTCGCCTTCGAAATAAATTTGCTTGTTTCGTTTTATTTTAACTAAATTTTATATCGAAATAGCAATTTAGCTTTTTATTTATTTAATTTATAAAAAGCTTTAATTTAAGCGTAATCGATATGCCCTACGTTTAAGATTATAAAAATCTAAGCATTATTAATTTTTATTACTTTTATAAATATATTTATATTCGCGATATTAAATAATATTAAAATATTTATTTGCATATAAATAATTTATTTTTTTTAAATTAAGCTTTTTTCCAATTTGCAAATTTTAATTTTTATATTTATAATAAAATTTTTTTTAAATTATTTTTATTTTTTTTTTTTATTTTTTATTTTTTTTTTATGCAGGGTTGCGGGGATTCAGGGGATAAACTAGTAACATTTTATCTTTAATTGTTCAGTTTACTATATTGTATAGTGAATCATCAAAGTAATCATCTCCAGGTCAGGGTATTAGTTTATTCACTCTACATCCTTCAATTCCTCCAAATACTCTATCCTTGTCTCCTAATTCCTTTTCCCTTTGCAGTATCATGACCGGATCAGACTTTCCAGACTCATGAGCGCCTAATAAGCTAGAGAACATAATATCCCGCAGCCCATCTCCCTAGATTTATTCCAGCCTCTCGCATGTGGGCGCGCAATCATTAGGACTTTGACAATCGTCGATTTGAAGCTTCTTGCGGCTACAGGACCATCCTTAAGAGTGGGGCCTCGACCCTTGCCCTGGCGCGCAACCTATAAAGTCTTTTGTATTCTAGCTGAATATAAGCCACTAGAAGAGCAGTACCAGGCTATTTGCGGTGCTCATAGCTGAATTTTAGGCCAGCCCACTTACTTTTTTTTAATTTGATACTATGCATAGCAATCAATAGATTGAAAAGCCTTATTTTCCATCCTGTAAATCTGCCACATTTTATTTTATTATTTACTTTCCTGTTATTATATTGATTTTTATTGTCATTTACCTTTTTTCCTTTTTTCAACAAAAAATATCGGCAGGAAAACATCAGCGAAAAGCATATACATCAACGAAAAGCAATTGAAAATCTGTAACACTGACTTCACATATGATCTGTTTACAGAAAGCTTTTTGGTTAGTTAGTTTAGAAGGAGGAACTGGAGTTTAAATAGAAATGTAATGGCTGTTACTAAATGTTTGATATTACAAAATAAGTGAATGTTTTGTGATATATAATTCACAAAACTACCAGTTAATCAAGGGCATTAGAAATTACAAAACTAGCATCCTGTACCTAGTTTTTAGAGTCAACTAATAAATTTGTAATATGGATTGACAATAATGTACTGCATAAAACAATAGCAAAATCCAGATCAACAAAAAGGAACTCATACATCAATCAATCCCCTTATCAAAGACTTCTGTGTATAGGTATGTAATACAGTCCCTCTATACTTTCAAAGTGTTCCACCTAGTGCTTGTTCATCAGGATATCTATTTTGCCTTTTATATATACTTGAAGAGAATTGGCGAGACCTTTGGAAACTGATAAACTTGGCGATCAATCTTGCCGCTCAGAACATTGATTCACAAACCTGGAAATATAAGATGTTATTCACCCAGTTTAATTCCTTTGAAATACAAGGATAAACACAAATTGGGGGGGAAGGAGGGAAGGGGGCATTGAAGCTATTCTCAAATTATTATAAAAGAAGACCTTCCTCTAGCGCTCTTCCAACCTTGTAAATATTCTAGTTAATAATAAGGTTAAAATTCTCGGCCCAGTTCGGCCCTCTAAGTTGAAAATTGTTTCTACTACCACATAAGTCACACTAAACTTTTTTTTTGCTAGTTCCATTTTAGTGCTTGGATATAAGCAGCTGCCGCTTCAACCTGAGCCGAGGGTGAGCATTCCTGAGCATGCCTGAGCACATGGCAGAGTCAGCCTGAGCACGTACTGAGAGGCCATTTTAGATCCCAAAGCGCCGCGCTCGTTCTGGCTCCCTTAATGCTCGGTTCCCTCGTAATAAGTCGGTCCTATCATTCCATAACGTCTCATTAATATTTGGCTAAAGCGTTGTTATTGAAATACGGAATAACTCTGTTAGCATCTTCCTAGCTCTTGTTTTCCTTAGGTGAAGTGGCTGGCAGCGAAATTGAACAACGCTGGGATGAGCTTGGGGCAGTTTTGGAATCTTGGTTTGCCTTTTGCAATTTTGCAAAATTCTATCCTGCACATGAGTATAGAATGCTAATTATCATGGATAGGCTATAAGTTCGCGGCAATGGCACGAATAGCAAGTGGAGGCGTACCCGGTAGTGTTCAAGGGAGATTCAATATTTATCAACCTTTGCAGCAGCTTCCTTTGCGCAATCTATTTGGCTAAGGCAGCGTTAAAATCTTCTGTGGAGAATATGTAAGAAAATGCATGTCTAAAGAGCGACAAGGAAAGGACGTATCACACTAAAAGTGCTGTAATAGTGGGCATAATTAGTGAAATGAGAAATGATTAAAGAGCTAATCACAGGACCATCAGATTGAGGGTTTTTATGGGGGGAATTAGACCCCTATTTTGGATCTTGTACGAAATGCGTAAATACCGATCACTTTTATTCCTGGGGTATTACGATCAATAGCTCCACCAGGGATCTTCCCAGTAGGGATGGAGGGCGAAGACTCAACATCTGTACGTGGTACCCTCTACAAACCTGGCCCCTCTCTAAGGATGAGAGTGTCCAGAGCCAAGATTGAGTCCGAAACGAGCGCCGATACAAAAAGATTTTCCCTCGTCGATGATTCTGATCTTACTACCGTGTCTTCTTCGACTACGAATATATACAGGCAGAGGTAAGTGGGGACGACGTTTGGCGGTCCGTAAGAAGGAGAATACCGCGCCCGAGGATGCTCTATAATAGGAAAAAGGAAGAGAGAGGCTTAGAGGGAAGATACGGGTTTTCGACGTTGCGCCTTCGTACCTTGATACACGTCTTATTACTACTAGCTACTGGTAGCATACAATTCCTAGTGGCCACCCCAACTGGCCGTAGGAGGTTCACAGTCACAAGGTCCTAGTAATTTGTGAGAAGAATTATAGGCCCTTATACCTACGAAATGCTTTCTTAAGTAGAAACAGGCACTGCAATATTGTGGTTCCGCACGGACGATTAAGTTAGCAATTTAAACGTCTTCTAGAATTCACATCTACCTATTTATGCCCTGCCCTAACATCTATCTCTCTTCTTAACACGGAAAAAAAAGCACTTCGTCGTCCGCCTCAACTCTATTTTCTATCCCGATTTCTAAAAGGGAATTCACAAGCACACATGAGAAAACTTCATCTCATCCCAGCCACATATATCACACGAGATGGCACCCTTCCCAGCCTGGATGGGCGGATTCCCCTACAGGTCCTCTTCTGGTTCATCACCATCATCAACCTTTAAATCAACCATAACAATCTACATCGGTCAATTGGAAACCACCTCTTCACGCTCTATCCTCCGCCGCCGCTCCCCGCGTTCTCCATTCGGGTCTTATAAAGACATTAATGTGTGCAGAACACATACATCTTTAACCTCGATCATCAAAGAACAACTCCCTCTCCCACTCATACCCACAACCGTACCTACCATGCTTCAAAACCAAAGCTAAAGCTAGCGACTCTAATGACTGAATTTACTAAGTTTTTCCAGCGGGAATGGAAGTGCATAAATCGAGGACGGTTGATGCAGTCCAAGATTGCGGCATTCAGTTCGGGTCCAGTGTTAGTTATTGGGTCGGTTGTTTTGCTGAGTTTGTTCTTGGAGTGTAGAGACAGAAGGAGAAGCGAGACGCAAAGGGCTGCAGAGAAGGAAGGGGAAGATTGGGGTGACGGATTTCAGTAGAGGGTCCAACCGAATTCGAAACTCGAAATACATGTCCCCTCTCTACACCTGCAGTACTCTACCGCTTCTAATTCAACCCTAAAAAATCGCCGGAAACTGTCCACCAACTAATCCCGCAACTCTTCAATGACTTTTATACTCCAGCCAGCAGCGTCATTTGTCCAGATGATTGCCCTAACGACACCTAAGCCCAGATCTCAAATCCAGAATTTCAAACACTACAAAACATGTATGTAAAGTAACTCGGCGTCCTCTATATTCTTCTCTCCATTAGTGGTATTTGACACAATAATTGTCGGACAACTTTCTGGTCCACCGACCGCTACCGAACACTAATCATAACTTCTATCATTCAAAATTGCGCTCTGCCTGATCTAGATCATCGTATCGTCTCAAACCCCTCTTCCTGACTTGTGCATTTCCTGAGTCCTGCTTTCTTGCTCCTTGTACCTGTATCTCTGTCCTTCTGGAAGTCGTACAATAATATGAAAAGGAATCTCAAGGCGTGTTTCTAATTCGATCCAACTGTGGCCACTAGTGTTTGAATGAACTATTTGGTTTTTGATACGATTCGAGTGCAGTGTGGCTAAAGCGACAGTTCGTTCGCTGATTTGAAGTAGCTGACTCGTCACAAATTGTTATTGTGGGAGTAAAAGGGGAAGACTGTGACAACATAACGGTACGGGAGCCCAGAAGAGTTAAGAATCGAGGATTAGTTGCTGAGTGAGAATCTTCTCTAGCAGGACCCCAAGAACTGAGGGGGGGAGGGTTTGGCTCTGGTGAGATATGGATCGAAAACATCGTTCGGGAGGACTAAGAAGACGTAAACCCAAGCCGGCAACTTAAACTGAAGGGGGGGGGGTTAGTTTCCGTCGTATCGATGTTGTAAGTGATGGTAAAGAAGTTAATAAACGATAGTCCCATCATCAAGAGTCCTTAGGCTTTTCCTCGCCATGGCTGCGCCAGTGCAGCCAGACGGTGAAGGCTGCACAACCGGCCAGGATACTTTGAAGGCCAGCCATGACGAAGAATCCTGCCACAGAGTTAGCTAGATTCCTTCTAGCTAGGAGCACACTTGAATTCTTACGCCCAAGTCTCCCTCCGGGACGATTATTTATATTGATAATGATGGGGTTGTAACAGCCTGGTAGTTGTTTTGTAAATGTTATAATACAAGAGTGTGTGAGGAATGAGAATAAATCAACAATGCTGGAAAGATACTAATATTTAATTTTGAAGGCTTTAATCTCATGCTATGCCTGTGTTCATATAACAGCTTTATATTGTTGGATTTATTTACAAAAATATGGAAAAAATTAAGTTGATATGAAGGGCTGGCTAAGTAATCCAATCCCCAATCTGGTTAGTGACTATAACCTCTTATCAAATCCAAAGATATTCAGTTGAACCTCGCCTTGTAAATCTTCTTGTATCGCTCAGCGCGCCAGATCAAGTTAATGGAACATTCCCAACGCGCCTGGCGTATGAGATACCTAGCACTTCTGAGCGTCAATGCCGAAGCCTGTTAAAAGGTTCGTCCTATCTATGCGAAATGCTTCGAATTACTTGCGAACTGTCGTAAAAGATATCCGAGGGACAAGGGTGTGATTTTCATTGGTGCAATAAAGATATCGACACTTTTTGTTTGGATCGAATTACTTTTGAGGCCTCCACATTAGATGCGCCGAAGGATCTACAATATATTGTTGTCTACATCAATAGTCACCGGCAGTCAATGGCAGGCCACATTTCTTAGAATACAAGATTTTAATTCCGGAATACGTTGATTCGACAAAGATATATACTTACATAATGGACTCACCAGATTCAAACTATACCTAATCCGCAGAGGACGCCCACAAAGAGGTCTTGACAGGTTCGTTTCAAAACTATGAGAAGATGCCGACTCGAAACGTGGGCCTGATCGAGGGATGCGATACCGAACCGTCAAAATGCCATATAGGGCTCAGAAGCTGGAAAAGATATGGAAAGATGGTGTTCGAATAGTGTTTGATAGCGAAATGAGAGAGGAATAGGGGATTGCTAAGCAGGACAAAGATGCTGTTGCAACATAACGCAGCGTCGATGCAATTGTGAAAACCCTCAAGATTAGTGATCTTGAAAGATTTGTCATCCAAGATTGACTGGAAGGGCGTAAGAGTATTCTGCACTAATATCTGGGCCTTGGACAATCTTATAAAAGAGTTATCTCAAATTCAGATTTCATAAGCTGAGATCAGTGATCTCAAAATCTGCTCTTTCAAGGTCCTAGATAAATCCATCCCCCTCCACCCCTTAGTTCCTCAATCTCTATTCTGCAGTTCAAACCGCGACTATGTCAAATGACAATAAAGCCAGTTCTTATACGTACAAAACCCATCACCTCCCCACCTCCGATCCTGCGCTCCTCTCCTTCCTCGCAGGGAAATTCGCAAGCCTCCGTCTCTCAGCCCTGATCACCGCTCCACACGCCTTTTCCAATACCTTCGCCAGTGAGTCCACATTCCAAACCCAAGACTGGATAACCCGTCTCCAGCGCCCCAAACTCCACACCTTTGTCGCCATCGCCTATCCGGAGTGCACGCCTTCCGCCGAGCAAACAGTCGACCGTGGGCATTTCGTCGGCAGCGCCACGCTCCTGGGCCCCTTCCCGAAATCCAGCTTCTATCTACCGGAGAGCGGGGGGCCGGATCTCAAGGATGACGACGCGGAAGCTAAATGGCAGATGACCGCTGTGTACAACGATCCTGCTCATCGCGGCCGTGGCGTGGGCAAGGCCTTGATCCAAGGAGCGGTGGACTTTGCGAGGCTGGAGGCGAGGAAGCTAGGGAGGGAGAGTCGGGTGAGGATTTTTATCCGTCCGGATAATGTCGTGGCGAAAACGCTTTACCACACTTTGGGGTTTGGAGATGCCGGGGCATGTACGTTGAAAGAGGCATACGTCCAGAATGGTGATGGGGAGTTGGTCCCTGCGGATGGAGGGGAGGGGGATAGAGAGAAGTGGCTTACTAGACGGGGGATTGTTATGGATATTGTTGTTTCTTAATGATTGATTCTTGAATGGCGATAATGTTGGAAGTAGAAAAGTGATCCTTGATGCTTAGGTGTGATGACAGCAAGTTTGTCGTTTACAAGCTTTCTAAGATTTGAGTTGAACAACCAGGTCAATCTTAAGGTTGTTTTATTAGGTTATAGATCATGGGATGAATGAATTCATAGTCGCTAAGAGGAAACAGTACCAAATGCTTCAATATTTTGCTCTAAAATTATCCACCCAACTATTAGCAGATAGCGAGAAGCACTAGGGAATACAGATTTGAAACTATTGCGATTTTTTGTGAAAATTTTAAGAAATTTGATTTAGGGGGGAAAAAAATGAAAATGAAATTATCAATTATTAAAAGCTGAATTTAAGAATGTGACGATTGTCAATATGATTTTAATTGCGGATATAAACATCTGTTAATTATTTTTGAATTGTCGGCAGGTTCTTCACTTTCAAACTTTTATTTTTTGGCTGTCACATTTAGATTCTGGTATTATAAGCTTATTATTATATATCTTAGCATCCATACAGCACAGTTAGCATTATTGCTAATTTTCAAAGGGCACCAGCAATCTGCAGATCAATTTATAAACCAAGCTTTTAAGTAATAAAAATAGAATAAGTGAATCGATATTGCAAACCTAACATTTGTTAGCTCTGTTTATGGGTAAAATAAATGTTAAATATAGGGCGGTTGTGGCTGTATTTTTAAGCGTGGACAGACCAATCATCTGTTGAGAATTGGCAGTATTTTACTAAATCTAGTCAAATTCTGGTCAATGCTTACCTACATTTATTATGGCCTGTAGAGAGCATCTGTAGTTTGAGGCTAACCTGAATGGATGATGGATCGGCCTAGTTTCACGTGCAAGGCTTGGCATCCCGTCTTGCCACTACTTCGTGCCTTTAGAACATCTCTAAGTAGGAAATGCTAACAATGTGAGTCACAATAAGGATGAGAGCTTGTGATGACAAGCCACAAGCATGGGGATATGCCACATACCTTCCCACGTTTCCGCCACACTGTGTTCCAAGAACGCGCGGCTCAAGAGATGCCTACCACTAAGGAAGCCTATTCAGCAACTGACTTTCCACCACTTTCTTATCAGTTCCAATCGAGTGCGTACACCATTGGTGTCTGATAGATTCGTAGGCTTTTAGTTTTTGCCTCTTTACATACGTATGTGTGGTTTGCCTGCCTTGCTATTGATAAATACCCCATTTGCTTCCTCTCTCTATTCTTCCTGGTGGACATTCATATCAATATATTCATCATATCATTTAATATGGCTTACAACAATAACTATCATCAACAAGCTCCCTTCTGGGATTTTGTTCGCTCTTTTGACCAAGGTGCTGGTATTGACCATACTGCACAAGGCTTTCAAGGCCCTCGCGGAGTTCACCCACTCCAACCGAATGGTCCTGATTTCGGCCATCCATTATTCAGTGGCGGTCGATTCGCTGCTGGCCCTAGTCATCATGGTCATGCTAATAACTATCCAGCTCCTGGTGGATTCGGCTTCGGACCCCATAGGGGTGGCCATCGAGGTCGCCATGGTCGTCGTCGCGATGCCACTCCTGAGGGAGAGTCTCCTGAAGCTCGCGGATCACGATCTGCCTCTCCTCACGGCGAACATAAAGAAGATGAAGAAGGGGAAGGGGAAGGCGCTCCCCGCGAAAGTCAAGGCCCAGGAGAGGATATTCCTCATAGAGGTCGAGATCGCCATGCACATGGATTTGGCCATTATGGCAGAGGAGGACATCGAGGTGGAAGAGGTGGATGGGGCCCTTGTGGACACAGAGGATCTTTCCCCCAGTTTGGTGCTCGTGGTCCCCAAGGTGCAGACTGGAATGCTCTCTTCGATATCCTACCCAGCCATCCTATTGTCGAAGCACTTCGTAACTTCGCGGGTCAATCAGACTTCGGAGCCAGTGCACAACGATCTGGAGAAACAGGTCAGGATGCGGACGATACTTTCACACCACCAATCGATATTTTCTCTACGGACAAAGCATACGTGTTACACGTCGCTCTGCCAGGAGCGAAGAAAGAAGATGTAGGTGTCAACTGGGATAGTGAGATGAGCGCTTTGAATATTGCCGGCGTCGTCTACAGGCTTGGCGACGAGGAATTCTTGAAGACCTTGAGTACTGCTGAGAGAAAGGTCGGTGTTTTTGAACGCACTGTTAAACTGCCACCGGGAAATGAGGAGAAGGAAGAGGTTGATGGCGATGCTATTACTGCCAAGCTGGAGGATGGGGTCTTGATTGTTACCGTCCCAAAGGTAGAGAAGGAATGGACTGAAATCAAGAAAGTTGATATTGAATAAGCGCAGTACATAGCTGCCAGTGTAGAGTTTGGATTAAGTTTGAGTTCCTTATCGTTGATGTTGTTCTTTTCGAAATAGTGGTGTCAGTTGAGAGAGAGGAAAAGAGGGAAAAATTTTGATGCCATCTGGCAATATTTTTAATTATTGATGTTCCACTATGCTTGCAAGTGATCCATGTGCCGATCCACTCGATAATAAGTCGAGATACAAATGCACCCGTCGAAGTCTTGATTTACTTGAAGTTTTTTTTGAGTCGAAGATTGTGAATAGCAGCGTAGATATGGTTGCATGGATTTAGCAATGAGTCAATCTGTACTTCTAACTCGAAGATGCATAGTAGTAGAACAAGTTACCTTGACGCCTGCGCCACACTTTGATGCGCCACAGGTGGCGTCAGGTGAACTCCACACAACGTTTCCCTTCCAACGCTGGTGTCATCAAAACCCTTTCCATCTCTCACTCCTCCATCTCCCCTCCGATGCAGTAAATGCACATCCTTTTGAATCTTGTTGTGTCGCAATACATACTAGACTAACCGGTACTTCCCTGGAACGCCATTGGGGATTGTTGGCGACAAAAAAAAGTGTTTGTCTAGATACCGGCATCGAATCTCGTATAATAACAACATTACATTGAGCTTTGGGATACCTTTATTACTTTTGCATAAGCAGAACACGAAAGCGGTTCTCGACACTTTTTTTTTTTTGGTTATCGAAAGAGCAAACACAATGTCGCAATCAGATACCGATAGCTTGGATTATCTTCAAACAGGTTTCGACCCCTCAAGTCTGACCGTTCCTCGTCTACGATCTATCCTCGTCTCGCACAACATCTCCTATCCTTCTAGCGCCAAGAAACCTCAACTCATCGAGATCTTCACCGAACATGTGCTCCCCCAATCCCACAAGATCATTTCTGCTAGAGCACGCGCGCGCCGAACAAGCAAAGGTATCACAGATGCGGATTCGCAAGATAGTACGGTGGGAGACGAGGAATTGATGCCGCCTCCACCCACACCTCGCCGAATTCGGAAACCGTCTGCCAAGTTGAGGGTCGATGAGAGCGATTCCGATTTACCGACGTTAAGAAGTCCAGCGAAGAAAACCCCGAGGGCGAGTAGTAAACATGCTAGAGCGGATGAATCGGAGACGGGGACGGATGATGGTATGGCAAGATCGGTGCGGAAATCACGGAAGAGTGAAGCGCCTACTCCGGTGCCTGCGAGGATCAAGTTGGAAGAAGAATTAAATAGGAGGGAGAGCGCCTTTACTTATGATAATCCTT
This sequence comes from Chlorociboria aeruginascens, assembly GCA_002276475.2. Classification (NCBI taxonomy): domain Eukaryota; kingdom Fungi; phylum Ascomycota; class Leotiomycetes; order Helotiales; family Chlorociboriaceae; genus Chlorociboria; species Chlorociboria aeruginascens. The sequence goes on along the minus strand of NCSK02000038.1, from coordinate 65,913 downwards.
TCCAGAGTGGGAGTTCTCCACCCACAGGGCGCAGAAGCTCAAGTGGTGAGAGTAAGAGGAAGAGTTTGGGTGTTAGTTCTAGTAAGGATTTGGCCAAGCGGAAGAGCAGTACAACGAGAAGACGAACGGAAACACCGGTTGCGAAGGCCGAGGATGGTATTCATCCTCCCACCTCTGCTACATTCGAGATTCCGGTCAGTGAGCTTAATGGCCTGAAAGACTACGATGAAAATGGCGTCGAGGCTAGTGAGGAGTTTACTCCAGAAGCACAAATGGAGTTGGTGCGTGAACGATCAGTTAATGGTGTTAATGCTCTTGGACCACGAAGACCGAAGAGGCAATCACCTGGATTGAGCATATCTGGCCCCATCTGGGTTGTTCTACTCACCTTACTTGGTGGATATGCTACTTGGTATAGACAAGAGAAGATTGCAGTTGGATATTGTGGTGTTGGGAGAGATGCACGTCAAATCATCCCAGCTGGTGTTGAAGTTCCTGAATGGGCTAAACTTCTTGCTGAACCACAATGCGAACCTTGTCCACAACACGCTTACTGCTCCGGAAACTTGGAGACTCATTGCGAAGCAGATTTTGTTCTGAAACCACATCCTCTTTCAGCTGGAGGTTTGGTACCTTTACCTCCAACCTGCGAACCGGACGGAGAGAAAGTTCGCAGGGTAAAGGCAGTGGCTGATCGTGCAGTTGAGGAATTGAGAGAAAGAAGAGCGAAATGGGAATGTGGTAATTTGGTTGATGAAGCTGGTGTACCACAACCGGCTGTTGAGATTGATGTAGAAGATTTGAAGAAGGAAGTTAGTAAGAAGCGGAGAAAGGGTATGGGACAGGCAGAATTTGAGGAGTTGTGGGTTGGCGCTATTGGAGAGATTGAGGGTAGAGAGGAAGTTCATAGTGGTGTTGATGGGTAAGTTTCTTCTTTTTCGCCGTATCTCATCATGCCATATACTTTATATGCCCCACTATACAAAAATCTGACAAAACCCCACTAACCAGGTTCCTTATTCCCACCACAGAGACCACAAGCTCCTCACCAGCATCTCCCTCGCCCGACTCCCCCTTAGCTGCGCCGCCAAACGAACCATCAGACTCGCACTGGCAAGACATCGCCTCCAAATTACTTCTCTAATCCTGGTCGTCTTCTCCATTCTCTATACCCGTCACCTTCTGATATCCCGCGCCGTGACCTCAGCAGCAATTCCCCACCTCGTGTCCCTTACCCTCAACGCTTTAGTCCGGCAAGCTTCTCTTCACGTCCAAGACCGCGACAACTACCCGGAATCCTGGATTTCCATTGGCCAATTACGGGATGATGTTCTCCGTGACGAACACAGTATCAAGAAACGCGAGTATGTCTGGAATAAAGTGAAGAAAGTGGTGGAAATGAACGCGAATATCCGTGCATCCCAACGAGAAGGGCGAAACGGTGAGATTTCTCGCGTCTGGGAATGGATTGGTGCTGTGGCGCAGATTGAAGATGGAAATATGAATAGGAGGAAGAGTAGAGGTAGGGTTAGCTGGGGCGTTTATGATGAAGTGTCTAGTCCTGTTAGTGGGAGTGATGCGGGCCCGGAAATAGTACAGCAGAAGTGGGCAGAAGGGAGGCCAATTTATTGATTTCTTTTGTGGTACTCCAGGGGTTAGGAAGGGGAAGGGAGAGAGAATAGTTCTTTTAATGTAATTCATTCTTTCTGGATTTCTTTTGGGACAAATTGAATGACTATTGTATTCACGGGTTCACGACTGGCTCCTGCTGAGAAGACTTGTCTAGCTAGGCTGGTCAATGGATAGCTAGATGAGGAGTTATATACGTAGCTAGGCAATAATTATCAAATAGGCGATTAAACAATTGAAAACTTCGAGTCAATAAGGAAAAGCGGGGTTCTTTGCGACATCGCCCTGGATGAGTAATAATAACCGTCACTGCATAGCTAGCTATATCTACCATAGATGAGCCTCCCAGGCCTCTGTTTTCCTCATTGTTAAGTCAAACTTGTCATTTCCATCATGAGCACACAAACATTCAGCCTTACATTCACTGAATCTCCAGCAGCCAGCGCGCTGGAGACTCTTCCCATCCCAACAACCCCACAGGCGAGATCTCGCTCTGAAGAGATGAGCCCTCACCCCAGACATACCACGAATATAAATCCAGGAATAGATACTAAGGCCCCGCCGCCAACCCTGGATAACGAACCAGTAGGAACTCAAATGGAAATGGAAATGGAAATGGAAATGCAACTGCGCAGTTGCTCGGAAAATACAGGCGCAGGTGGTGGTGCTACGGACATGGTGCACAGCTCGACCTTGTGGCATCCCCGCATGAACCGTTTCCGCGTCTTGGCTTCGTGTCTGACGGCGCTGGGTATGGGGCTCAATGATTCCGCGCCTGGGGCTCTGCTGAACTATATCGAAAAGTCTTGATCCTTTCTCACTCTCTCACTCCAGAGACTCTCTCTCTATTCTATTTTTAATTTTATATACAGTATGCACATTACTAATGTGGCAATAGGGATTATCATATTGGTTACGCGGTGGTGTCGATGATTTTTGTGGCTAATGCTTTTGGCTTTATCAGTGCGGCTTTCTTCACTAATGCCCTGGTGCTGAGGTTGGGCCGGGCCAAAACGCTGGTTATTGCTCTGGGCTTGTGGCTGGCTGGTTATGTCTGTATTGTTGCTTCACCTCCCTTTCCGGTCGTCGTGGTGGGCTTTTTTCTTACTGGGGTGGGTATGGCTAATGCTCTGGCGATTGGGCAGTAAGTGATGTGGTCTCTTAGTATAACTGCCCTCTGCTCTATTCAAGAGTTACCTTGCGCTCGAGATGTTACTCTTCAAGCCAGTTTCCATTGTTTATATTTCCTTTTCTTTTTTTTTGTTTCTGGAATCCCTAGACTGCGCCTGATGATTTAATAGAGTATTTACTGCAACTATTGCCCCAGGAGCTCTGATCACAGGCTTTTATCAAGGATCCTATGGCATCGGCGGCACAATTGGCCCTTTGATAGCCACGTCCCTCGTGTCCCATGGAGTACACTGGTCTCATTTCTACCTAATCCCCGTCGGACTTGCCGTCTTCAATCTCCTACTCAACGGCTGGTCATTCTGGAATTTCGAGAAGGAGCTCACCCCCGAGGAGGAAGCGTCCATGACGCAAACCCGAACCAACGAAAGTGCAAGCGTGAAGACCCGTTGGAAATCCTTCCGGGATATCATCACCTTCAAACCCGTAGCGCTCGGCGCCCCCTTCATCTTCGCATACCAAGGCAGCGAAGTTGCAATCTCAGGCTGGGTAATTGCTTTCCTAGTCTCGTATCGAGGCGGCGATCCTGCCAAAGTCGGCTACGTGACCTCTGGCTTCTGGGCCGGCATCACGCTTGGCCGCTTCACGCTCTCGCATCTAGGCTCGCGCATAGGGGAGCGGAACTTCGTGTTTGCCATTGTGCTCGGCGCTCTGGTTCTCGAGGTTTTGGTATGGTCTATACCCTCCGTTATTGGGGACTCGATTGCGGTCGCGCTTGCGGGCTTCTTGCTAGGCCCTATCTATCCAGCTGCCACTCAGGTCTTCGTCAAGCTTATACCGAGGAATTCTCATGTTGAAGCTTTTGCCGTCGTAGCTTCGATTGGAAGCTCTGGCGGGGCGTTTGTTCCGTTCATGACGGGGTTGTTGGCGCAGGTCGTGGGAACCTGGGTCTTGCATCCTATTTGTATTGGGTTATTTGTGGTGATGCTGATTTTGTGGTGGTTGTTGCCTCGGACGAGTAAGAGGGAAGAGTAAGCAAGAGGATGAGAACTGGTGCTTGGACTTTTCATCGTGGTGGAAGTGCTAGTAAATATGGGATTATATAAGGTGGATGGAGGATTGTTGATATGGAAGAAATGCTGAAAGTGTCAAGTTCAAGGGGTGCGAAGAAGGTCATATGTTAGAAGGAGAAGGAAATAGGGTTGACAGCGGATACACCTTTGGCAACAATGACTATTTTTGCAGGATGTTAGATTTCCAAATGCAGAGCAAAAGTATAAAATACATATTCAGTACAAATCAAATAAGACAAATTAATAAATACAATATCAATTATCCCAAGCCACACATTCTGAAAAGCGGTCATTATTGGTGCTGCTGAAAGGAAAGTTTCTTGGAAGATAAAACGCCATTTTTATGCCCATTTTACTGCTTCGTGGCGATAAAATACAAGGTACTGGTATGGGGGATTGATTCATTCATTTTTGTCAAGTAGCTTAAGACGATTCACTACCTCGATGCCTTACGTACCAATTCACTCAATGCTGGCATTACCTGACACTATATAAACGCACCTAGTGCAGCTTGCACGATTAGCAATTCTACAAGTGCAACCTCACTTTTGCAGTTACAGAACTTGTGAGAGCCTTGTAGATCTCTAACGCTGTGTGATCTTCATTGGACGAAGGGAATTCTGAAAAGTTATATTTTCTAAAAGAAAAAGAAGGGGAGGGAATAGAAAGGAGATGAATGGATTCATAAGGTTTGGCAATAGAGGAAAATTTGGCAATGATTACGGTTTTTATAGAATACATATATTGCTTTTCTAATCTAAGAGATATGTGGATGCGAGTATTAACTGGAAGATGAGATATTATGATCTTTCTAAATATTACGTCTCACTCATTTATCTAAAACCAATTTGAGGTAGGTCTGCTAGGTATTGTTGAACTATTGATACTCTGATAGAAAGAAGATCTTGGTATTATGTCAGGCGTTTTATCGCCGTTAAATAAGGAGAGGCTGGAGAATGTGGGAAAAGGAATGAAGTGAGAGTTGATTCACATTTTCCGAGAGATTTTGTTGTGGAGGGGGATCACTTTCTGATAGCTGTACAGCTTGCCACATAATAGTACAGTTCTAAACTTAGGTAGTATATAAAAATAGTACCCCTTATAGTTGGAACTATTTGTCTCTAATGCTGGCAACTGCTCACGACCCGTGTGGAAGTGATTACAGCTACTTACTATAAGGAGGAGCCTCATATTGAGATACCCCTGGGAAGTGGAGAATGGCTGAGATAACTTTTCTAGAAATGAAGACCTATTTACCAAAGATAAGGAAAAAGCAATGAAAGTAAGCTAGCAACGGACAAATAATTGGCAACAATAACATATTTCCATAAACCTGGAATTGTAATCTCATTCTGGGTATGACAATCACAATAGGAAGATATAAGTAAGATCGGAATCGCACTTGTCACGGAGCTAATGGCATTCGCAGGAGTTGGAACTTTGGATGATTGGTGTGCTTGGAGCTAGGCTGTTCCTAATCTCTAAGATTTGTTCTTTGGAAAAGAAAATTAAAAAAAAATATAAAAATATAATTTAGGGATAGTTTAAGAAAACTGTAGAACGTCCTTTTTGAAATCGTTGCAGCGAATGAGATTGACACTTGATGAAAATGACAACAGAAGATAAGATGACAGGGGTTTGATGAATGCTGTTGGAAACATATTCTTTGTATATTAATCTGAGTAAGAACAAAATGTAATGATTACTTGGAGGGCTTAGACTTACAAACGGCATCAAAAATAGGGAAACTGATGGCTGTATATTTTGGAATGCATTGCGCCAAATCTATGGATGAAAGAAGCTACGAGGAATGGGCTTATATAGACAACCTGTGCAAGGTCGAAGAGTCGGGACCAGTATTTGAAGATAAACATTTTGGAGAAAGCCCCAGTATGATGAACGCCAACAAACAATGTTAATTCACTGAAATGGGGCTCGTAAAAGTGAATGAAATCTAGATTCTTTTCTTTGTACTACAAAAAAAAAAAAAAAANAGAAAATAAGCAAAATCTGTTCCTACCTCTGAGGAGAGTCTTCTAAATGAAAATTTTGAAGCAGATGAGGCAGGGTCAAATTTGCTACAATAGATAGGGTACCACGTTGAATAGATTTGTTATATTGAAGAGTCCACTAAATTGAGAAGTTTTTATAACAGTAGTGGAGGTCAATGTGAGAAGAAATATAATGAGATGCTGATTAACAATGGAGAGCTAATTGGCAATAAGAAATGAAATGACAAGAAATGAGTATAAACTCTGAACTGAATTGTTTCTATAAAATCTAGTATACGTAGGAACAATAAAAGGAAAAAAAATAGGGGTTTAAAACATAGTAGGGAAGGGGTTCTGTGTTCTCACTAATGAGAGTTTTGTAGTCCTAAAGCTTTTAGTAATCTTACCTAGAAGAAGAGGGGAAGAATCTTTATAGCTGTCTTTTGACCTAAAGGAAAAGAAGTGGTAATCTCTCAAGAGGTATCAAATGAGACCTAATGAAAATATAGCTATCTGTGAGATAATTGAGGCAAGAATAACCGTAAATGGGTGAATTGAAATTATTCCCATATAATTATAAGAGAACTCTCTTCAAAAATATTCTAACCCTGTAGACATTCCAGTCAAGAACAGAGGTCCGACCTAATTCAGCGCCATACCGTGACACTATCCTTGCAATACTAAATTTTCCTGGGACGAAGCAGTTGATGACCAGGAAGTGTTGGTATCACCAAGGTTTTGATGATCTAGATCAAATGGTTCAAATTCATGGTATTGTAAAGTCTTAGGCTAGAAGAGAACTGGGAGGGGAGGACCTCTTCTTATATACCCAAGGGGTGCCTCCCAGTTAATACTAATGGCTCACAGCTAGCCTATATAAATCACACTAATTCTATTATGGAGCCCAAAGGGGCAATAAGTGAAGTTATTCCTACTTATGCTCCGAGAAGGACCCATAGTACTCCTATGGCTGAAGGAGCCCCATATGACTCATATTGTACCCAAAGTAAATTTCTAAGATTTCTTTTCTATTTATGCTAGGTTTTAAGCATCTTAGATGCTTCAGAAAACTATGTAACTAAAGGTGACCTTGAAGTTATTCAACAAAATATTACGATATAAACGAAGTAGTACTTTGTAACTATTGGTAACGGAATGTTTTTAAACAAGGGCCTCTATTATGGCTCTCGGTCAATTAATTGATTTACCCATTCACTGTGAAAATCCATCGACTGATTGATTTCTGATATGGGTTCAACTATCTCTTCAGACATTCATATTGAAAAATGGTACACTAAGACACGAAGCCACAGGAGGCACTAGATTGTCTACCAAGGCCATAGTCCATCTTTCTTCACAAACTTGCCAACATCGATGTCTCTCTTACCCTCCATAATGTCCAATATAAGATTTCCTGAAATCTTGGGATCACCAGCCATTCCACCATAACTTCTAGCCTCCTCAGATGTGCCCCTCAAGTTTGATCTGACAAGCCCAGGGCAAACGGCAAACACTTTTACACCCTGCTTTCCTAATGTCTTCGAATAGTCAACGGCCAGCATGTTTAAAGCTGATTTGCAAGAGCGGTATACAGGATAGGGCACATTGTAATCTTGGCCATTTGGATCTGTTGCCAGTCCAAATGATCCCAAACCACTACTTATGAAAAGTAGATACGGACTCTTAGACTTCAACAGGAGCGGTTCAAAAGCGTTCGTAACGAGTGCTGGACCTGTGACGTTGGTGAGGAAGCTGGTCTCGAATTGCTTTTTCAAATTGAGATCTTGGCTCGCAATGGCCGCATTGTTGACGAGAACATCAATTCGACCGAATTGTTCAGTGACTTTCAGCACTGCTGCATCGATTGATGCCTCATCTGTGACGTCGAGCTGAAGAGCAGATAGAGAGCCTTTGACACCCTCAGCTTCGATTTCGGAGAGAGCAGTTTTGACTTTCTCCAGAGAACGGCCTGTCATGATAACATGGTATTGAGGAGAGGCAGAAGCAATAACCTGGCTGGTACCATAGCCAACTCCAGAGTTCGCTCCTGTGAAGTTATTAGAAACTGTGGATAGCGAGAGCCACTTTTGATTTACCAGTAATAAGCACTATCTTTAATGGAGAAGCCATGTTGTATCTTTTGTCGATGTTGATAAAAAGTATCAGGTTACCACTATTTATATTAATTTCGAGACTGACTCCTGAATATCGTCTTTTCATGAAAGCTCATTCTTAAATCCGAATATCTCCCCAAAGTCCGGATCCCTGCAAAAGCATAATTTGGATCTAAAGTCCAAAGTGGATCGGTTTTATGCCATTTATAGCACACTTTTCCTTTGAATTTATTATCCTACTTTTGTGACGGAAAGAACATTTTACAAGTTTGGAAAAGACCTCCCCGAGGAAGAGAGGGGTTGAGAACTGAAGTCTCAGACCTCCACTATAATATTTCAACTCCTCCGATTTCACTTTTAGGAAATTTCCAAGTCAAAAGTTTTGGCAATAAATCGAGCAATGGGAAAATTTACCTCTTTCTGTTGTCAAAATTTGAAATTTCTAAGATGAGCCCCCGATTTATCTGCTTACATATGCACTTTCGTGGCTGATGTGGGGTGACATTATTCTAACTTTTAGTTTTACTTCGGGCTTCTAGCTTTGTCCGAAGTGCGAAATGAACACGGTCTATTCCCCTCACACCCGACAACACACCACTCCAAATCATACACCTTGTCCACCGCTAATAAATCCGCCAGTCTTCTCCTCTTCTGTGATCCCTCATCTGCCTGATCCCGAAGAGTTCAACATCGTAGTCTAAACAACACATCAATATCTTGGCAAAGTGTCTTTTAGTCTGTACCCCTCTTGCCATAAATTCAATGATGCAGCCTTCCGGTCGGGGTTGCGGCTTTGGCCCTTCACTGGGAATTTGTCTCCGTGGCTCACCAATCCTATGCATTTTTGACGCTTGTACTATAATCACTCGATCTATAGCTTAAATATACCATGGGCTTTCAGCTCCCTGCCGCGGAATAGATTCTCACTGCAGGCCGTGGCATCGATGATGCTGCAGAAGAGGGGACTCGCACCTTGGAGCAAGTGTTCTTTTTTAGATGTACCTGGGTTTTGATGGGTATCCTTCTATGAGTGATCTAGCTACTGGCTGCTTGTTCTACTTTTGCCTTGGACTCAAGGATAGGATTATTTCTATCTCATCCCTTTCATTATTGTAGAAGTGATGAAAGCCAGATCTAAATTTGCGGTTGAAGAGCTGGACTGATTCGGTGGATTCAGGAGAGGAATGGCTGGCTTTGTTTAAAAAAGCCTGCGGCGAAATAGCTGTGCTTCTCCAGTTACTTGTTCTTAGATTAATTTAGCCACGGCACCCCCATGTCCCAACTTGTTAACCAGATGGGTATTCGGCATGTTTAAGGTTGAGTGAGTACTTATTTTGTCGTCGTCCTGATTCTTGGGTCTGAGATTGTCAGCCGAGGGCCGAAGGAGATCGAGGTCCACGATAGTGACGATATTGATTTATAGTCCATTTATTAGTCCATTTACCAGTACACCCATTTTTGGGTAGATTCACATGTAAATGAGGGGTTTACCCCTCATATATGACCGAATCGATTTCATTCATTTAGTATAAAGATTACCTCTAGGACCCCCTAAAGGGTCAGAATCAATGCAATCTTTATTCTCACGTATTGGAGCAAAAGTCCAACAGAGATTCAATGCACTTGCCTAATCGCCACGTGGGAGGGTTTGTCATATCAATATTAGTTATTTACAATCTCCTGGCCGTAGTTCAGCCATTTAATTTTAGTCAAACATATTTTATGTGGTCTATAATCATGTTCTCTTTTGCGTGGTCCCTATCACGTTCTTTCTTCTCTGCGAGCCTGGAAACAACGGGCATAGAAATGTGCTGGCTTTTGAACTTCCACGCAAGATTCTGTATTTCTCCCTATTTTGGTATATTGTACATTATAATCCGACTGGGACATTCGAACCGGAGTGGACCAATGTCTTAGGGTAGGTCTAGTATGAGCTGAGGTATGCCTACTATATGGTTTGAAGGTGACAGCAGGCTGATAGAAGATTGACATGCTGTCTGCTAGGGAATATTACCCTTGGAACCAGGAATGGAATCGGAGCTAGCCACGATGTATTTGCAAATATATCAAAAATGGGTGTACAATTGAGTTGTTCTATTAACCCTAAAGTAAGAAGAGAAGTGGGAGTAAGGGCCTCGTAAGTACCCAAAGGGCGCCTCCCAGTGAATCCATCTAATTCACACAAAATCGGTTAGGGTGCGCAAAGGGGCAATAAGTGAAGCTATTCCCACTTATGCCTTACTATGGGACTCAAAGTACTCCCATGGCCGAAGTGGATCCATATGACTTACAATATTGTACCCACAGTATGCTTTAGACTTTTATATAAATTTAATGTTATATTATTTCTTTTCAAAATCTAATATTTGAAGTTAGAATCTATTTGATTGTTCCCAAATAGAATTATGAAATGTTTTTGCGAGCACCACTTCCTTATTTAGCAAGAGACAGGGAGGTCCAGTTTCTTCAAATTGCCACATACCTAATCTAGCAAAGAGGAGAAAGATTATTTATCATCCAAACTAAGCGTTGCATAAGCACCATTGAAATCTAAAACACGGGCATTATCAATCAGCAATAATTCTTGAGTTGGCTGGGACTCAGGACAACCAATCAGAAGCCTTAACGCAGTCGCTTAAGACCCTTTCTCGTCTCGCAGTCGGCATCAATTTTGTAAACAGGAAACACCAATGAGAACGCCTAGCGCAGTGTAGGACTGAGCCAGGAATGTCTCAATTAAAACGATAGGAGTTCGGGAAATGCGCGGAGAGCGGTGAAGAAATCCGTGACGAGTTATTAATTCACCCGTGGATCGGGTAGGAATGGCTAAACTTAGAATGGACATGGTAGCGCGAGGCTGGAGCTAAGGTTTGAGGTATAAATATTTAGGAATCTGCCCTCGATTTGACACTCATCATCATCGTTCACTTTGCACTTTCCTTCTAATTCAGAACAACGAACTAAGAGATCCATCCATCATGACCATCAAAATCTATGGCGTTGCGGGGGCAACTTGCACTCAACGTGTACTCGCCACTCTGATAGAGAAAGGAGTGACAGACTGGGTTTTGGAACCTGTCAATTTAATGGCCGGGGAGCAAAAGGTAGGTGAATCTATTCTCAGCTTTCAGATTCCATCACTCATGCTTGCCTACAGCAACCCGCCTACCTAGCTAAGCAACCATTTGGGGTGATTCCAGTCTTGGAGGATGGAGACTTCAGGGTTTTTGGTTTGAATACCCCGCATCCTGTCTAGCAGTAATTCAAGACTGATTTGGAGATATCTGCAGAATCGAGAGCCATCAGTTACTACATCGCAGCTAAGTATGCCAACCAAGGACCCAAGCTGATCCCCGACGTTACCGACATTAAAGAAACCGCGCTTTTCCACCAATGGTACAGTGTTGAGAAGGATAATTTCGATCACTATGCTTCACCACTTGCTGATCAGTTGGTATTCGGGGTGTAAGCAGTCCCCCTCCATATATTTTCCAGCCCACGCTAATATTATACAGAATGCGTGGCAACGAGCCGGACCCAAAACTTGTAGAATTCTTCAAGTCCGGTCTAGCGCCCAAGCTGGATATTTTCGATGGAATTCTTGCAAAGCAGGCATATATGGCCGGCAATGAATTTTCGCTCATCGATATTCATTATTATCCATACATGACAAAGTTGATCCAGGGGGGTAATGGAGATATGATTAATGATCGTCCAAACATCAAGGCTTGGTGGGAGAAGATTTCTGCGAGAGAGGCTTGGAAGAAGGCTCTCGCGATGGGTTCCCCAAAGAAGTAGTTTAGTTGTCCGGTGCGATCTAGCTTTCCCCCCAGTTATGTATCGTATTGAGATGTCCATAATGGATTTTTGCCTTGGCTTTTGCACACCGAAGATTCTTGTGCGTGGGATGATCATTTATTTGTAACTCTTTCTTTGTCTGTTACAGCAAAAGCAAGCTCGAACACTGTAAGTCGGAAAAATATATACCTCCATGCGGCCAACCAGCATTTGCATCCTTATTCTTCCATATATCCTCAAGTTTAGCCAATACTCTAGAATATATACCCGTTGAAAAACATGATGCATCCTTTGTAAAAGAGGTTCGGAAAAAGTCTCGTTCTATTCCAATAGCGACTGAACCCGCAATGTACATAGGCCACGTCAAGTTTCGACCAACATCTGTATTCCTCACTAGCCCAAGTATCTTGATAATACAGGCCACATTTCCGTGGATATCCATAAAACCATCGTAGGCACCAGTAGTAGTTATCCGAAGATAAATTAGCGATGCCAGGGCAAAAACATGAGTGATGACGCGGATAGATGAAGCGTGAGAGAGGACGTAGTGGTCATCGTACTTCAGTTGTTCAATGAACTCTGAATTGCAATGAACACCGCGGTCTAGGCTTTGTTTGATATCCAGAGCCCGACTATCCTCTATAACAGCAGTTGTGTTGTATTTAGTGGCAGCCTGGAGTGCTGAGATCTTGGTAATAAGCAATATAACCCAGTTGTCGCAGCCAAAGATGCTCTGTAGTTCTATATAATTTGATGATGGACCAATTAGGTCATCATATATATGTGAAAACTTAGAGCATGTGCCGGATGTGGCAGATGATATTACATCTAAGTATATCACAACTCCAGTTAGAAATTTAAAAATGGTCTGCTCTTCGATAAGAGGGTGCTCCTGATTTACGCTCTCCTGAGGATCCCAACCAAGCCTGATCGCAGTTTGAATATCTACCTGGGCATGCAATTGCGATTCTGAGGATCCTCTTATCTTTCGTTTCTTGTTGACGCTATCGATCATACCAATTGCAGCCGTGAGATGCAGCCGCCAATTGTCTGTTTCACTGACAAATAACTAGAAATGAATTAGCTTCAATGACAGTACATTATTATTTTTTGGTTAACCTCTATAAATATCATTTGGATTATAGAAGCCAGAATTGCTAAACCTTTCTTGGGGCATGCTATTCCACTTCCCACCCATATATCTCGACGCAAGATCTCGGACTGAAGCCTTTGAATACATAGTGCGTGCTGTTTCTCTAGATCCTTCCGAACTTGGTCCTTATGAGATGACGAGAGCGTCATAGCCTGTCGATGAAAAGCACTCAATCCGAGAGCTGCGTGGTATAAGGGATTTATATTCGTGAGAAGCGATAGAAGCCAGCCACGGCCACCTTCTTGGGCCGTGGGCTTATACATTGGGAATTGTAATGGGAAAACGTAATCCACAAAATGCATAAGAAGTTTAATATCATTTCTTCGCGTGATACCACTTGAGTCAGCATTGAGGGTGGGCTCTTGACTCTGAGAAATATTCAACGCATTCGTCTATGCGAGTATTAACGCTTAGTGTTAAGTTGAAGAGATATGATTTAGGTGTCATATTACCTCAGTTGAAGGATATTGTACAGATTTAGTAGACGAAGAGTCCAGGTGCAGTGCTTCAGATGACTCGTCGAAAGAGCGACGCGGAGTATTGGGGTCATGTTGGTTTCCGTCAGCAAATACAACATCAGACAAATCTAACGATCTTTCAGGGACAGTTGATAGATTTAGATTTATATCAGATGACCCTTGGTTTGAGTGTAATGTTGGTGATGACTGCCTCATTAGTTTCCTCCGCCGTCTTGACGTGTGCTTGACGGTCTGCTTGAGGCCCTCTAATCTAGTCTTTTCGATTTCACCACCATCCATCCACTGGCAAAACGGCAGGTTAGCATATTTCTGCAGCGCTACCGTGGGCACAAGCTGGAGCAGGGAAATTTCGACTCGGGGCATCCTTACATCTGGCTTTGGTCCATATCCATAGCACGGGATCACTAAGGAGTCACACAACAAACAGACTGGGTGTGTTTCGTCACATTTCTTCCGACGTAGACGACACGTCCAACAGCCTGTACCACTTCGCAAAGACCGACTCATAACCAAGAAAGCTGATGATGATAATCTGGGAAGTTGATGATGGATAATCTATGTTTCGCAGGGACGTCAGTCAGGATAGCTCCATGGTTTGTCAGCAGACTGAACCCTAACTTCTCGGGCAACAATATCTATTGTAGCGAAAGCGAAACTTCAATCCTATACTTATCTCTGCCCTTCTTCGGACATATTCTAAAGTCGGTGATACTTCTTTCTGCTGGGCAAGACATCATTGCACAAAGGACAATTTACTAGAAAAAGAACTCCTAGTAAACCATGGTAGGAGGTGGTTCTGCTCCAGAAGTAGGATTCAATTACAGCCCCCCAAACCACTTACTCACTCACCCCTCCAGCACTCAACAAAAAGCAAGTCGTATCCCAGTCACCAACCCCAAAATCCCATTATTAGTCCAATCCCCTTGTGCCCAATTGCGAACATCCAAAAACGCACTTGGATCGGCCGCATAAACCGCCAAAAAGAGCCCCCCCAAATCTGTCAGGAGGATAGAAAACATTACGATACGCCAAATTTTCACATCGCGATATTGCGAAGAAGAAGAACTTGTAGTGAGAATATACAGACGGCATAGGAGCCGAAAGCGGTGGGCAGATGCTGGGTGAGTGGTGGAAGCGTGGTAGATGAAACAGCGAGGGAGGAGGGAATCCTGCTGGTAGGGGGTGAAGCTTTACAGCAAGCCCTATTAAAAACTATTGAAAAGCTCTATGTTAATGCAAGCTTGTTATTACTTTTCATTATTTATTATAAAATTATTATTATCATATTTTTGATCATACGAAATCGTCAGTTCTGTTAAATTTGGGTTGTGATATATATTCCACCGGGCAGCGATTTGGCTGGCCATATTGTTCGCATGCCACTGGGCTCGTCCCCCAAAGATAAAATATGACTACTATTTTCTATTTTAAACCACGTCTGAACACGCCCCCTATTCTATTTCCTGACAGACAACCTCCCAACAGTAGCTCACGTGACACGATGGCACGGGGATAGTACTGCATTAGTCAGCAAACTCGACTTAAACTTCTAACTCAATGTCTCTCCTCCCAGGCAATGCTCAGGCTGTTCCAAACTGCTCTTTTCTTCTATTACTCCCCTTGCGTGTTCGTTACGTACATCATGGCTCCCTCGAATCTTCTCAGTCTGTGGGTTTATTTCACATCACTCGAGATATCAGATCTCTTGCTAATGCGCAGCGCTTGCTTTTTGGAGACTACTCATCGTTGCGACGGTTGTCTCTTACATCCCTCAATATCACCGCCTACTCACCTTGGGCTCATCAACCGGTCTCTCACTAACGAACGTCCTTACCACCACGTTGGTGGCTCAAGTCCAAACGGCTACCATGTACTATCTCTTTAAATCGGCACCGCTCATGGAATACGGTATCCCGATCGCCACACCACCTTCGACCCGAGACTGGCTCAACCTCTCCCAGATCCTGATCCAGTGGGTTTGCTCGCTACTTCTGTACGTCGCACGCCAATAGCCATTGTTTATGTCTTGTTGACTAAAGTAAAACTTCAACAGTTTGGGGCTAGTTATATACCTGCCCACTTCAACCATCAGTCCTGCTCCCGATATCCTTTCTAAAAGGGTGGCAGTACTGCTTTGGATCTTGCACGTGCTCTTGTTTATCTTTTCTGTCGTCGCAGGAGGCCGACCGCAAGACGTGTTCTTCAATATTATACGCAACATCAACGCAGCCATCATCAATCCTCTTTTCACCCTCATAGCCGCTGTCGCCTTCTTCTTTCAGGCTCGTGTCACGCCACCTGCTGGTCAATCGAACGCTTTGAGCAAGTGGACACTTGGCCTTCATTTCTTGATATTTCTCCTTCTTGCCATCTCGTGGCCATTTAGATTGATCCTTCCCCCTAATATGTGGAAGCTCGGTTCAAAACCGGCCATCTTGCTACAATGGTATCCTTGGGTGGGATGGGCCTGTGTCAACAATGCTATCCTGGCGATTGGTCAAGGCATAATGTTGCTCCTCTATCTCAGTAGAGCGGAGTTTGAAGGCAAGATTAGATTTACTGATGAGCGCCGGTCTTTACTCGGCTCAGATGAACTCTAATTGAGAAACAAGGTAGTTTCTGATATCTACAGCTACTTTGCGGCTTTTGGCACTCCCAATGTCTACTTGTTATGACTGCATATTCTGTGCACTACGTGTTTCATTCTATATTACAGTTAACTATAATCGCAAATTCCAGCTCTGCAATCCCTACGCCTGCGTAGGCAACAGACTCCAAGTCTCGATGGCAATGAATAAAAACAAACTCCACATACAAAATTGTCGATGGCCTGCTCAATCTCAAATCCTTAACCACTTTGATCCGAAAGAACCTCAATTTCAAACAACTGCCTCTTGATTCACAATCTGCGATAGTCTATCTTAACATGGGAAACAGCAATCCATCTGGTTCTCCGCATACGTGTCAGGGACCAATTCATTACTATCGCATACGGGTCCGTCGCGAGGATTCCAGCCGCCGACGGAACAATGTGCTCCTCCACTCGGGGTTCTGCTTTGCCAGCTCACACTTCCATAAGTAAATTGAATATAGTCGTTCTCATGTTCTCCAGTGATTTCGATCGCCGTTGGAAGAGGACCTTGTATAGTTGTACCGTTGCCAACGTTGATCGGGACACCCAGCCCGTTGTTCGCGAGATACGACGTCGGCGTGGAATAGATGACTTTCTTGTTGTTGTCAACCATGCTTATATTTGCGTACAAGTCATTTGATTCCGGATTACAGTCTTCCCACTCGTCGAGATGGAAGCAACATGTGCCTTTAGCGTAGGCTGGTGGAGGCGGGGGAGTGCTCGTTGGAGCAGCTGACGAAGTGGTTGTTTTCTGGCTGCTTGTCCCTGTGTCTGAAAGATACTGCTGCACAATTGCTCCATATATGGCCTTATGATAAGACAGTTGTGGATGAAATACCCTCGCACGGTAGCCAATAACGTCTGGCCATAGATCGTACTGGGCGGTCACATTGTCTCCTACTGTCTGATTCAACTGGTTCGGGTCCACTTTGGACCAGAATTGGTCGAGATAGTCTGTCCAAAGTGTACTATTTTGACTCCAGGTGGTGGTGTTGACGTTGGCCTGTTGGACGCTGTTCAAATACTTGATGGTGGGGTTCGTCGAGTCATCATTCTGGTGGTAGGGATAGTGCCAGAACCACAGGTTGGGGTTGTCAACGTCTGGCTCCTTGACACCTGGTTCACAGAAGCGGTGTCCTGTTCCCAGCAAGCCGTCAATGTCAATATACTTAACGTTACTTCCACTGTTCTGGCTTACGGCCTGCTTAATTGCAGCATTCAACGTCAGACTCATCAAGTTGAAGTCTTGACGGAGATCTGTAGTCATCAGAGTGTGTTGCTTGCCATCAGGATTAGGATTTGCCGTTCTTGCAAAAGTTACAGTATTGCATCCCGGGTCTTTATCGTTGAAAAATTGACCGTAACCAGTCACATAAAGCCGAAAGTTCTTTCCACTCGCATCCTGGCCATATTGGACAATCTTCTTGATTACTGAATCGATCGCCGATACCAATTTAGCGTTTGGCGTATCTTTGTCCCCGTTTTGACAAATCAATGACCAGGTTAGATCCCTCTGATCGTCACAAGTACGCTGTACGAACCCCGTACTCAAAGGCCATCTTAGCATGGTGTTAGTGTCTCAGATAATAGAAAACTGCGTCTGTTCAACTCACGGAAATCCCTCCATGATACAATTATTTAAGATACCTGGGAAATCAATGTCATCTCCACCAACAGTGAGTGTACCCATTGTGGGTTTACCACTGCTTGGCCTTGGGTAATACTGCCAGTCGGGTTGACCATCTGCTTGATCGGTAGTATAGAACTGAAATTCTTCTACCTCTGCAGCTTTAGCCCCAGAGCAGACGACATTGTTCATCTTGCCTCCTGTTCCAGGTAGCAGGTTGCTTGGGTCATCTTGAATCCATACGGGGTAGGCTTCCACATAGCGAAGGCATCGGCGTCCATCAATATACTTTCCAGTACCAACACCAGAGGCATATGAGTCCCCCCATGCTGTCCATTCGAAAGAAGGTGCCCTTTCCTGGAGATGAGCCAGCTCATCTGCATTCACTATAGGGGGGCGGGCCAGGAAAGGCGCTGTAAACAAGAATAAGGCAAAGAAGTTCATGAGAGCGTTAATGAAAGTTATAAGGTCAATGTAAAAGAGAGTATGTGTGCAAGTTATCGTCCTGCTTCTTGGTTCTTCCTGCCATGGTGGCAGATCCTCGACTTTATAGAAAGATGGCTAAAGGGTACAATGGACAAGACATGAAAGGGATTCATACTCGAGGTCAAAACCTCCGACCCCAAGATGCCTACTTCCATAAATATATTAGTCGAGTGGTAGATAATCCTTCATTGTCCGATTGCACATCCTTTCCCTCCAGACCTCATTACCTACATATGTGCAATGCATACTGGTGACTGTTTGTTTCAGCTAAATGTGGCTTAATTACTCGACAAATGCGAGAGCGAGCCGCCACATCTGGGGGCCGCAGGGCTGGGAACACTTGGGGTTGAGCAGAACATTCGTGGCCAGTCGGCATTGCTCATCCCATCTTATCCTTGGGAAGGATCTAATCTATATATTAATTCGCCTGCAGTGACATTCTGTTCCCTCGCCCTCCCTCGCACAGCACTCGCCAACCTCCGACCGCCCCATCTAATTATATCTACCTCCCTATCCTCATTCTTTTTTCCTGCATTCGAGCTCATTTTCCCTTTGCACAATATTACACTCAATTATTACCGCACTCTACCATGTTACTTCTGATCATCTACCTACTCTTCGCCGTCGTATTCGGCAGAGTTATCGAGGAAGGTCAACAGCATCGTCTAGATCTTGGAAATCCAAGTGGTCTTGGAGACATGCCCGGCGGTTCAATCGTGAGATTATGTCCGGAATCACGCGACACTGATGTCCTAGCCATCGAGCGCATTATCAACAGGCCCCAGCTCCCCATTTTGTACGTCTTAACAACGATTTGCCCCGTCTGTTTGATCGTGATTTCTGATCTGATTGAGTGTTCAGGAACGAAGAAGAAGATGTCTTTATTTGGGGTGACTATTATTACTATGATTCCAATTATTCTGCTTCTCAAAATCTCCTTGAACAGCTTGTCTGACTGATTACTCTATGTAGGCAACTTGACCCGCGACGTCTCAAGCTACTCAACCGTTGATTATCAGATCAATGTGACGGCAAATACAGGAGACTTCGGCGCCCTCAATGGCACATTTCACATCTGTGATTTTCTCGAGAAGATGCACCAGCCTCCTGATTCGGACGAACCCGAAAAAGCATGCCCCCCAAGTGAAGGATCCGTATTTATTAATTACGCATTTTGGTTTGCGGACTGGCTAGTCGCTCCTGTAGGTACTTGATGATGGTCTTTGAACCAGCTCGCCGGCTCACAACTTTGTATAGGGACAATGGAGCGTCCAATTTGACGCGAAGACCCCAGAGGGAGACAGGATATATTGCCTTCAAACAGAATTCGACCTCCAGTGTCCTCCAGAACGAGACGGTCCAGAGTGTCTGCGCAGTGCATCGGACACACTCGGAATTCGCTGGATGCTGCCAAATTAAGAGGATCACCCGATCTGGCGAAGGCTTTGAGTGATGGAGGTGGCTGGCCTGTTGAATTTATCTTCGAAGTAGCAACTTCATATTCTGCAATCCAAAATTTTACAATGTTTTCAATGGTCTCTGGAGTGGAAATCACACCAGATGGCCTGCAGTGCGGAATATGCATTACGGAGTCGCTGACCAAAAGTCTTGCGATACGCTTACAGTGGCGACAGCAACTAGGTTGCAGTGCCTCAGATGAGCTTCTAGGGCTTCTGTTCGCCATCATTTTAGGAGAGACCCAGCGCTTAGGCATCGGGAGCCTCGTACAGTGGTTCTTGCGGCCTCTACAGAGACCCGCTGCAAGACCTATGGCCGCGACCTCTGTACATTGTCTCACCAAAATTAAAACCCGTGACCTAAATAGAATCTAAACAAAAGAAAAATGAAATTTCGGGAAGGAAGTGATTGTCTACGGCTCATATATATTTGTTTTTCTTTTAGTAAACAACAGGGGCAAACTTTGATGTATTCCTTTTTTGTACCTCAGTAGTTCTTTTTTAGTTGTTATTTCAGTCTCTCGTTAATTATCTTGGTTATGAAAGTTATAATGGTTGAGCTTGTCCTATCGCTGGGGTCTGGGGAATAATAGCGGCCAAGATTGAAATAGATGACTTTATAGATATATAGTACAGCACATCTTGAACTTTCCAAGTCCTAAAAAGAAAAGGTTGCGGAAACAGTTTTATAGCGGTGGATGCTTTGCAATTTCATTATCTAGTCATTTAATAACCACCCGTCGCTTACTCCCGAGCCTCTGACGTTCGCGCTAGGTTCCATTTCAGTCCGAGTTGCGCCTTGCCAGCAAACGCATCACAGAACAGTTTACCTATAGCATACAGCATGGAGGCACTCCATGTCAAGAATGCTCAGGCCGACGAGAAGATCTACATTCCTATTCCAGATGCTACGGCTCGAGGCCATATAATCATATTTTTCCTCCTGGATACGTTGGCAATTCGCAGGCTAGTGTAGTGGGTGCTATGTACAGAGATAGGTCTTCATTGGGATGCTAATGCCGAGGAGAGACGAGTTGATATGAATCTAGCTTGTGTGGATTGTGATGGTATTTTTTTAGAGGAAATCGAGAACACTCAATGCCTCATTCGTTATACTCCTTTCGGACGTTTACATATTCTCTTGGAGACCTCGCTGTTCTGCCTTGGCGGATCTTAGCAGTATGCACTCTGCGTCATCAATACCTCGAGCCTCTGAATTCAAATAAGCGGGCCAAACTATACCAATTCCCTTCTTCTCACAAATCACGTCAAGCTTATCGAGGATGAAGTCGCAATACACTATGATGAGTAATAGGAAGATTGTGGTTTCCTTCTGGGCAGGATTTGGCGTTATGTTCGGCAACCATTAGTGAACATGGTTCTTTTCCTATGACCCCAAAATATCCAACGAAGTATGCATATAAACGAGCTATTCTTACATGACTTTACAGTTCCATATTATGCATCGGGGCCAACAATGAAGAAAAAATCATACTTAACCCCTTCGAAGTCAAAGAGTAGAACTGTGCAGTCCTTATTGTAGGTTTTTGCTATATTGAGAATCCTCAACCGTGAGACGCGGGGCTAGATGTTAATATGTGCCGAGTTTGTGTTGCTTGAGCAGGCAACCATATTGGCTTTTTGTGAGGAATAAAGATTTGCGGGTATTCCGCAAATCAGAACTTCTCTAGCGATTGCTCGCAACATTAATAGGAGGGTAATGTACCTTGAGTTCATTGAAGTTAGGTATCTTTTGAGATATGTATTATTTGGCACGAATAGCCAGTGGAATACCCATACGAGTATATAAGATGACAGGTATTCTTCTCTATTATTACAATGGTACATATAACTGATCCAGATAGTATCCATCTACTCTTAGACGCGAGACCAACTGCAACTCAGTCTACAAACCCTACAATCTCGCACTCGAACATACTCATGCATACACGCGTCCTCCCGCGAGAACACTCCTCCCCCCATCAGTTGTCAACCTCTTCCTAACTCTAACTTGAACCCACCTCAGGCCCATCTTCTCAATATCACCAATTCCCTTCCCCTCGGCCTTCACTCGCAACGCCGCACTTGGACAGAACACCAATCCCTCACCAACACTCAAAGTCACGATCTTCTTGAACAATTCCTGAGCACTCGCCTCACCCTCACCGCCCAGCATTGCGGTCGAGGCACCCGCCAAATGATTCTTCAGCATTGCCATCCATCGAGGACTCGTGAAGCGATGGACAATCGTGAGGGAACACAGATCGAGCAGTTTCGGGGAGATGGTGGGTTCTTGCGTCGAGATGATGATTCGTGTCCCATTGTGGCGTTGGTAGCGGATGTCGTTGAGAAGCGACTGCGTGAATGTATTTGCCGTATCATTTTCGGACATGTACTTGTGTGCCTCATCTAAAGCAATCACTTTGCCGATGTTCTTGGGCGTGTTCTCTTTGAACAACGCGAGGCAGATGTCGAAGAGGGAGCAGGCGGCTGCTTCGTCGATGAATGGGCACGATAGGTCGATGATTGTCACGGTTCCAGGCTTTCCGGAGAATGGACCTGCGTCTCCGGACCTAGACTTTTTGTATTTATTCTTATTATCGGTGGTAAGGTCTAATAAGCTTTCTAGCAGATCAATTCGAAGATTTAAAGGTCCTTTCTGGCTGTCTGTTAGAACCTCGCTGCCAAGTCTTTGCTTGAAGACGCCATAATTGATTCCTTTGGTTGTCGGAAACTCAACTGCCATCTTCCGGAGAATCTTGGTGATTGTCTGCAGCTTGTTAAGTCATATCTAAGAGACGATTTTGGGGTAATTACCTCGATGTACAGTGGCTTTTGGCCATTGCTTGAAACGGACATCATGGACACTAGGTGAGAAGTCAGCATATAAGCTTTTCTCTAGAGGATTTTTGAAATCGAAAAAGGCGTAAGATTAGGAATGAGGAATTCATACTCATTCTCTCAACATTGATATCCCTCTCCTTAAACTTCAACACTTTCACAGTCGGCTTCTTAGCATCGGTATCTAGTTCCATGCTTGCATATGACTTTTCCATCTGGGCTTTATTGCTCTCCGATACCAAAACATCCACAGTAATTCCCATAGAACAGAGATATGCAGCTTCACAGATGGAATTCGTAGAATCCTTATCGTAATGGAAGACAATCCCGGCAAGGGGATGTGACAGATCATTCTGGAGAGACTCTGATCTTTTCAGGCAGCTCTCCAGCATGCATGAGAGTGTATGGCTCTTTCCACTACCTTGAGAACCACAGATAAATGCTGACCATGGTGCATTGACGTTGAGGAATAGGCGGGGATCGCGTACATCTGGTGTTGCAGGCGATGAAGTAGACGGAGTTGTACCTTTGGTCTCGACAATATCTTCGGAAGTGGAAAGAATGCCAGCGAACAGGCTCTGAAATAACTGAACACCATTTTGACAGGCAATTTGTTGAATCTCACGTGTAAATAGGGGAGTGGTTCGGAGTTCCTCTTGGGCGTGGGACGTTGCTGAGTTGGCATCATCACCATCGTCTATGGAAAGAAGAGCCAAATGAAGATGGAAATTCTTATCATTAACCGAGAGATCACCAGAGCCATTTTCAGAATCAGAACCCATGGTATCCATAGAGTCGACGTCGTCCTCTGAAATGTTTAGTTGAAGTAATCTTAGGAGGGGATGTGGATGTCGTGGTGTTGGTCTTGGGGATATTTTCCGTGATGCCCAAATGAAAGAGATTATTCGCCAAAAACTGGTCTGGCTTGAAGGGGACAGGAACAGCTCTTGTAGTTGAATTTGTCTTAGAAGATTCTAAGCTACCGCCATTCGAAACTGCTGGTCCCGTCTTGGAGGTGACAGAATCTACTTTGTAGCTGGTGTTGCCTTTATCATAGCTGGGGCTGCTGCAGTAGAAGTAAGAGTATTTCCTTTATACGTAAATTGTGCGAAAGCCAAAGCATTGTAATGGTTAGTTGCAGGCTCAAGTTGCAAGTCGCGTCTGTTTGGGTGTCAGATGTCGCTGGAAAGAATCCGGAAGCTCAAGCCAAGCACATTTTGTTGTGCTTCCGCAACATTCCAAGACGTGAAACCAAAAGTAGACATTTTGGCGGGTTTGGTTTTGATCTTAGAATCTTAGAATGTAAGGGGCTATGTACACCACCTAGCTAATTTAGCGACATGGTTACAAGCCGAATGACAGCGTCTGGGCCTAGATTACAGGGCGTACGAGCCTGTATCTTCAGTGATTCCCACTGACGCACTGCCCTAAAACCACTGTATTTCCAGCATATGGATAATCTCTATTATCCTTTAGGAACAAAATTGATGATAGAAAGGGGATACTTCAAATTCCTATTACAACAAGAATGAAATAAAATAACAACGATACCATATTCTACGGATATTCTTCCTACTATTTCTTATTACTTTTCCCCCTCCCCCTATTCAACAACACATTCCCACTCCTCATCCCCCTCCACATCCCCCACCACCCCTTCTCCTCCACCTTCTCCCGCCCACCCTTCACCTTCTCCCACACCCCGTACCCGCGCTCCGCACCCCATCTTTGACGGAAGCTCGTATACCAGGCCTTATCATAACAGCCCTCAAACTCGGACTCCGTATAAAAACACTGGCCATACAACCACTTCTTACCTCCTACTTGCTTGACCTCTCGTTCCAGCTTACGATTAACATTTACAAACTCCTCGAAATCCGAGCCTGCCGCGCCCCAAATCCCGATATTCAAGATGTCCTGGCCTCTCCTCCCATCGCGCGCGGCGAGATTATGCCAAGGCGCCTCGCTATCCCCTTTGATCGGGCACAACCACAATGGCATGACGCCTAACTCCTTGTCCACCCACTGCAAGAACCCCACGGAATTCTCCACGAGCACCGCTATATCCTGGACTAGCAATTTCTGGGCCGAGAGCTTGGCCTGCATCATCTTATACAAGGTCCTCGTTTTCATCACATCGTTATAGACCCATCTCGTGACGCGGTTGAAGGGGTTATACCACTGGCCGAATGATAAAGCACCCATCCAGAATGCGCCCCGGTCGTAGCGGAACAGGTAGTCGTAGATGGGAATCAGGACTCTGGAACGATGGGCTTGCTTTTGCGCATGTAGATAAAACCAGGGATCTCTCCTTCTCGTAAAGCGTGCGACCTTCAACCGATGTGGAGATTTCGAGGGAAGAGAGACGAGGCGACCGATCATGATGACTCCATGTATAGGCGTGAATAAAATGCCATCTAGGAACTCAATCTCCCTCTCCTCTACGCTTTTGGCATTCTCCGATTCCAGGATGTCGGAGAGCAGAGCCACGGCTTCAGCAGCAGAAGCCACGTTTTGGTATTCTAACTCCACCCAGCCGCCTTTCGTACTCATTAATTCTAGCTCAAATAGTGTCGTGACGCCCACTGTGCCCATAGCACCCACCATTCCCCAGAATAACTCTTTATTCTCCCCTTCTGGTCTCGCCCACACGACAACACCATCGCCCCGCACCACCTCCACGCCTTTCACCCCTCGGTCGAAAAACCCCGTTTTGAAGGAGCTGCTCTCAGCACTGGTCCCGTTAAAGGCGCCGCCGACCGTAATGCCCGGGAACTCGGGGACGATGCGCGGCATAAGGCCGTAGGGTAAAGTGTATTGTAGCAGGGCGTCCATTGGCACGTTGGGTTCCAGGATCAGCGTCTTGGTCGATGGGGAGATGGAGAGGATGTGCGAGAGCGAGGAGGTCGAGATTAGAGACGTGTTGAAAGAGGGGATTCGAGTAGAGTTTGTGCTACCGTGGTAGACTTTGAAGGGCGTGTGGGAGGCGTAGAAGGTCGAGATTTGAGAGGAGAGAGCAGCGACGGTACTATTGTGGAGGTCCATTTTATTAATATTGGTTGCGGGGTGGAATTCGTAATATAACTTCGGGGATACGAATTGATAAAAAAAAAACCAATTTAAAAAATTCAGGTGTTACAAGGAAAATAAAGAACACTCGAACATGAAATAGCAAGTAAACAGAAAAGGAAATTTCCTTTTCCGGATTATAAAGTCGTTCCCGCCCTGCACCTCCGTCCCTATTGTTCCCTCTTAGTATTGTTCACCCTTTACCAACAAACGAAGCACAAGAATGAGTATTTCGAATTTCTCGAAACAAAAAGGACACAAAGATCTAAAATTCAATCGTGAATTCTGGTATCTCACATACACCACAAGCAAGCTTTCTCTCTAACCCTGTCATAAAAATCATAAAACTCCTCCTACCACCAGGCGTAAAAAAGGCCGTAATGAAATCCATCCACCTAAGACCCTCTCCCTAAGAATCCATTATGCAGATGCGCCCGTACCCGATCCTTTGTGAAACCCCATTTTTTCTTAAAATATAATCACAATTGATAACGGTACACAGAAAAATGAATATCCACCAACGCCTTGCTTAAACCTCAACCCCCTTTATCTTCCGCCATACGCAGCGTTATGTTCGCACATGATCTTCGAAGTCGTAATTGGTATGGATGATAGCTGTCTACTCTGTAGGGAATCCATCGAGCGGGTCCAATAACCCAAATTTGGACTTGTAAAATCCTAATTGCCTCAACTGTAAGTCCAAAGATCCCAGGACGTCATCCATTGGGGCTCGGAGTTGATCTAGATCGCTGAGCTCGGATCGTCCAATTGCAAGGTGACGAGTCGCAAGTGTCGAGATACATGTCTACGGCTGTGTTAGTTTAGATATGGAGAAAAATAAAACAGGAACTTACTTCTATCCTTGAGATTTGATGTGTCAAGAAATTTATCAAGAACCGGTCGGTGACCTCTCCACCTCTGTATTTCATCTTTTCAAGCATTGCTGTTTCAGGAGGTTGTAAAGGAATATAATCACCCTTCTTTCCTTCTAAGTTGGAACATAACATTTCCAACCGTAAACTCACGTTCCATAAAGCCCATACTGCCTCGGTTTCTATGCTTAATTCTGTTCCTCGAGAAAGGGTTGCTGGATCTTCGGCTGTGAGAACTTTATCGCCTTCTGCAAGACGTTGTTGATAATGAATACGACCGGCAAGTGAATGAGGATACATGAGGTAGATGTATTCCGGATTTTCCAAGCCTTTGAGTTTCCGTTCACCAATGTCCTTGATTTCAAAACCTTGACTACTCAAGGAGCGGAGTTCACGTCGTATTGCTTGTGTAACGAGGTCATTCTCAAAGGTGTCTTCTGACCCGGTGGATCCGGAACGATCAGATTCACTGTATGTTTCTAGACAACGTTGAATTTCAGAGATGAAATCGGCTGAGACGGTGATTTGACCACCATCCGCGACGGCAGAAATCCGTGAGGCGCGATTGACCATGGGACCAAAGTAATCCATACGACGCGTTACTGGATCATTTTCGCACACAGGATTACCCCAATGGATACCCATTCTAACACTTAGACCCCGAAAGATTAGATTGTGATCGGTGTCATATATTTCTTGTCCAAGAACGCTGGAGAGAACTTCGGATGGCCATTGCACTTCTAGGAGTTGAGATTGAACAGCAAAGGACCAGAGCAAAGCCGACGTAGCAGTCGGAAAGGAGACCATGAATGCATCACCTTCAGTCTTAACTTCATACCCACCAATTATACGCAATTGACGACGCATAACTTCATTGTGAAGTTTGATGGCCGATCGCATTGCACTTGGATAAGTTTCCCAGAGAAGTGTGGAGCTCTTGATATCCGTAAATACAATACCGACATCGCCCACAGGTGCTGCAACTTCGGCTTGCAGTCTACGTAACATTGAATCTTCAACTGTCTCGCCCTTCTTTTTGGGTCTCTTAGAGGGCAGGTAGTTCTCCTCGATGATGGTAGAAGGATTGAAAGGGAAACTGGACACTCGGTGAGGCCGAAGTTGTGCTCGTTTCTTCAAGTCACTGACACCAATCATCATAACCATGAGTTTTCCTGAGGCACCAAAAGCCATGGCGAGATCCCGTAATCTTTGAGCAGCTCGCATCAAGTCACCTCGCTCGTAGCGGGCGATATCAACGACAAGTTCGGGAGATAAGTATTCCCAAAGCTCTCGAGAGGCAATCAGTATCATCTCGTCTTGTTCTTTAATCGTAACTTGAGTGATGTTGGGCGCAGCCTGAACAGCAGGCATGATTTGAACATAGCCAAATGCCCTAGACACTTCCAAGATGTCATTTAATTTCCCTTGTCGTGAAACCCAACCGCCGGCATCTCGAATACGTTGACGTTCATTAGGCTCAGCAGGGTCATGCTTTCGGGTTAGAATGCGATGACCACCCTCAGAGTGAATGAGCATAGCTTGGGCATCTCCCACATTGGCGACATAGAGTTCTAATTGTTGTAAAAACATCACTGTTGCCACACCACCAGAATGCAGGTCACTCTGACTGAGAACTGTAGGGGTCGCAGATCCTCGATGGGCCGATAATATTGGCCTCTCTTCTGCGTACTGCGTAGCTGCAGTTGCTAGGTCTTTGTTTAATGAAAGGAAAGCTCGCCTTAACGCATCCACGGGTGTCTCGTCGTTTGCTGTGTTCAATCTCCGCAGCTCATCGCTGAAGATGTGACCAAAGTTTTCGTGCAGATATTTCGCGATTTTCGACCCTCCACTTGACAGTGCTTGCCCATCAAACATTCCTAGCAGCGTTTCGGATTCCGTCGAATTAAAACGTGGAACAACCATGTCGATGATAGACAGATGGTCGTTCTTCCCAAGAGTATCTGCCATCCCATATGCCAGTTGACCAGCGAGTGAGCCTGAAGTACGGACTCTTCGATCCTCTGTCTGGTCAGGTATAGTGGGGATAGTCAAGGTCACATCCATCAGACCAAGTATTCGCAAATGTTGTAATGCACTAAAATCGGTGAGATCACGCCCATCACGGCCACCAGCGCCAGACGGTAGAGATGGCTTAATCTCGAGGCGCTTGTTCCCAGAAAGATTTAGATACTTAAGATTAGTATTCCAATTCCAATTCCAATCGTATGGCCAATTTGACACATTGTATTTGAGAGAGTTACTCCCGCAGTCCAAGACAGCCAGTCTATGCGCCTTTCCTAGTTCCGCTGGAAGAGTCTGAAACTTGTTTCCATTGATATGCAGGACTTGCAGGAGGCTGAATTCCTCAAAATCGTCGGAGGGTAAAGACGTCAACTCGTTTCCAGATAGGTAAAGCTCTACCAGCTGTGGCCAACTCTTGATAGATCTTTGAGGCATATCGTTTATGTCGTTGTAAGAAAGATTTATAACCCGAAGTTCACTCAGAAGAGTGATTTCATCAAAAATATCGTCATCGAGTTGGTTATCAGCGAGATATAGATTGCGTAATGAACCTGCGAAAGTATTGGCTAGCTTGGCCGATAATCCTGAGTCTTTTCTGATGGTTGGCGGCGGTGTCGCTGTCCCCATAGTACTCTGCGATGCACTTCTCGACACTACGGACGTCTTGCGTCCCCCTTTCCCATACACGGATACGACTGATCCTTTTTGATCACCTCCTCCGGGAACCGGAGAGGCACCGACGCTAAGAAGACCACTGGAAGCTTGACTTGGTCTGCGGTGTCCAAAGGCTTCAAGAGGACCAAGTTCTTCGAAGCTTGAGCTCTGTGAACTTTGCCCATTGCCGTGTTGGCCCTGGGGAGTTGGAAAATCGCCTGGTACTGGTGGTGGTCGAGAACCGGGTTTTGGGAAATTGTCGAGTACGTTTGACGAGACATTGAAACTCTCTAACTTGTTTGCCCACCATATTTCCATCGGCAACTTCTTCAGATTATTCTGCCTAACATCCAAGAAACGAAGCTCTGTCAGACAACCGATTTCAGCTGGAAGACTGCTCAGGGCGTTCTTAGCGATGCTAAAATGTTCAAGCTTCCGTAGTTTTCCGATGTGACTGGGCAGAGATACAAAATGATTCTTGTCAAGTACAAGCTTAACAAGGTTCGGCATCTTATCGAAAGCTGCATCGGGTATATGTGCTAACTTTGCATTGGAAAGGATGAGAGTTGTTAGAGTTGGAACGGGATTGAGAATCTCGAATTTCGTCACCGGGTTCGAATTGAGGCGCAAGACGCGGATCTTGGTAAATTCTGACTCACAAACAGATACAGAGTTGTGATCTGCAGATATTTGTTCAACTTTCGGAAGCCTCGCGATCACATCAATGTTCGACAGCCCGTTATACCTGATGTCAACTTCCTTGAGATTGACTAGATCGCTGAATGTATCCGGAAGAAAACCAGCCAATCTGTTATTGGTAATAACAAACCTCTCCAGGTTCTTTAATTTGCCAATTCCATCTGGCAAGTGGGAAATACCATTGAAACTCATATCCATATCAACCAGGCTTTCCAGGTCGCAAAGGAAGTCGGGAAACGTCTCTAAGAAATTTGAGGATATGTTCAATGTCCTCATCGATTTGAATTGACCGAAATAGGAGGGTAGACTCGTTAGCCGATTGTTTGCGAGCTTCAGGCTGATGAGGCCATATAATTTGTCCAATTCGGCATGCTCCAGTTGTTCTAGTCTATTATTGGACACATCGAGGATAGTCAGACGACTTGCTCGACTGAGACTGATTGGGAGCCGCCACGCTTCGTTGTTGACAAACTTAATATCGCGGAGATTCTGACACGACTGAATAAAGTCCTTGGGTAGGTCAAGGGATAGGTTGCGAGAGAGGTTCAAAGAAATAATCTCGGAGGCCTTCGAGTATAAGACTATCGGTATGGTGACAAGATTTCGTCCCGACAGGTCCACGTGGCTATACTTTTGCACTCGGTTCACACCAGGTTCGTTGAAAACCGTCGCATAACCACTTTCCCGTGCAGGCACGAAAGAAAGGCGGCATAGGTAGCTGTTGTCCTCTCGTCCTACATCTTCGATTCGGTCACGCTCTTCATAGCCTGCCTGCTCTAGAAGTCGCTTCTGGATCATGACTGGGCGTTCGCCGTGTCCTAATATGCGCTGTAGGTCATGCTTCCTCATGACGATCTGATAATTCTCCAAATTGTCGGTCATATAAGTCTTCTTTCCAACTTGATTCATGACTTCAGCGACTGTTGCATTGAGTGACGTTGAGATTGTAGCGAAGGTGCCATCAACCCTAAATACTCGTATGCAGTACGGGATTGCTTTCTCGTCTGCCTTTGCTGGAACTCCAGATTCGTCAATTTCGAGAAGCCGTGACATATTATCATCATCGATCTTTTTTACAGCCCAACTGTCGGGTGCATTCCAGCCTTGGCCACCGGCACTTTGATCCAACCTTGCCTCATCATCAACATTCCCGATGAAAATACTGTTATCCAGAGGTGTCAATGGTGGAGGTTTCGCAAGAATGCCTTCCATATCCTTTAGGTTCGTATCAAGGTTAAAGATTGAACCCGAATAGGGCTCATTGGTCTCATTCTGATATGGCATGTCCTTATCATCCGTTCGAACTGGTCGTCCCATCTTGAACCCTAATCTGTTTAATGTCCCTTGCCTGGAAGTTGAAGGCCGGCTGAATTGACCATTGTTTATCTGCGGAAGAGGAAGGTTGATGTCCGATCCTGTTACGCTGCCCTCTCGACTCCAATTTCCAAATTCAGGGGAATCATGAGGTTTTCCATTATCTGATTTCGAGGCAGGGGGGGTGTGAAAAGATCGAATAGACCCGGGAAGATCCTTCAATCGAGATAGGCCATCCTTTTCTTTATGTTTTCTGAAACGTCCCAGGCTTAGAAGACTCCGTTTTCCATGCCCGGTGGGGGAGGATGGTCCATCCACAGGGGCAGGTTTCGATGTCGATTGACTCCAATTACTTATCCCACTTGGTGTGGGGCTTTTTGACCTTTGTGAAAGCGTCGCATTTGAGACATTTCCCATCGAGCTCAGTGAGGTCGGCGCCCACTCTTTGTGCCTCGTACTATATCCAGAATCTTCTCTGCTCACGGTTGGTCGCAATGCTCTTGAGTCTTCGTTGCTCTTGTTATGTCGATGGTTATGACCTGGAAGATGGATATGGTGATTCGTGGATCGTGACGATGACGAGGTTTTAGGGGGGGCTTGAGGTCCTTCATTCGCAAATCGATCTTTGTCTGGCCCAGAAAGATTTTGACGGATCGGCGCTTCCCCATAGAGAGAGATATCCTAGAACGATCAGTATACATTCCACCGGCTGCATCTCTGCCTTTGACCCCAGCAAGAATAAACCAAGTCATATCCAACCGCAAATGACTGACCTGTGAGTCTTGGTACAAAAATGGTACCACATCACTTGAAGGAACTGGGGTTCTTGGCCGAGATCCTGCGGCTGGGGAAGAATCCCGGGCATGTTCTGTCGCATTTGAGTGATTTCTATCTCGATGGCTTCGTGCGAATGAATGCGACCTGACATCCTTGCCAAATTCCTTCCCATTGGCAGGTAAGCTGGTGTCGGAGCCATCTCTACCGGGGAAGTCCTCCCCAAAGAAAGTGTGTAACTTCTTGTGAATGCCACCCCGGCTATTGCTTGATTTCGAACCTTGACTGCTCGCAGTCGTCACACTCGCGACCGATGGCCTTCTCTCGTCTCCAAAAAATGCGTCGGCGGGTGAATCACTCGTATTTGTATTGCCAGTCAACGCAGTCCCCGGCCTGAAGACGGGGGATAGCTGTGAAGCTTGCGACAAGCCGTCGCTTGAGTCATCGTAAAAACTGGTACCAAAGGCGCTCGAGGGAACAGTAGCGGCAACACTTGCTGGCATCCATGGTACAGTTTGGTTCGAGTTATGGATGGCGGTAGGGGGATTCTGGTGTATCTGAGGTATGCGGGCCCCAGAAGTTTCCAGCACTGCAAGGTCGCGTCTGTAGTTTCCGAATTCGGTCTTCATACTATGATCCCGTGGGGATACATTAGGAGAGATGGGTATGGAGGAAGGGGACGTCGGTATGCCAGGAGCACGCGGTGCGGCAGAAGTGGGCGAGACAGGAGCATCAGTATCAACCCTATGGCCAGCGCAAATGCAAGCAGCCGTCAGCCAGAGAACGTCCCCGAGCGTTCATAGCAGTACCTGTAGAATCACTTTGGGGAGGGGTTCGGGGGAGGGGGGGCCGAGACATTCAAGGAAAGGAGAAGATGGCACTCTTACTTGTGTTTGCCATCCGTTTTCACCTTCATGCCCGCTGCACGTCGCGACGGGTGGCCAAACAGCGATCCAGGCTTGACAGTGTCGGTGGACTTCCAGCTATCCGTGCTCGAGCTTGTCGCGGTGCTAACGCGATGTGCAGCAGCATCTTTTCTGGTCATTGTCGACCAGTCGTCTCAGCTACGAGTCGTCCATAGAGAAATGCGATGGTGGGGGAGGGGGGTTGATATGCGATGGCCGAGTTTATGATGTTGTCTGGTAGGCTAGGTTGACTGCGGGATTGCGGTGAGGATGAGGCTCCGAAGGATGTCGGGTCGCATAGGTTGAGGCCGTCAGGATAGGTATTTTCGGCTATTGGAGGAGGTGCGGTGGTGGTGGTGGTGGTGGGTGTGTGTGTGTATACGTGTCACAGAACCAATCAGACGAGAATATGTTGTAATATAATATGCTATCATGATATCATGACAGCATCCATATACTGCTAGATATACGAAGCACCCATATTCTACTCTTCTTTCCTATACATCAAGGGCCGGTCATTGTCCCCTTAGGAGGCCTTAACCGGAATAAGGTTATGGATGCACGGGACAAAGCCTGGCTCTTGATAGCCCCTATAAAAGTCTATCACCAGTATCATCCATTCTTGAGATGCGTGTCGCGTTGAGAGGAGAGTCTTCCGCGACGCCATGAGAAACCGAACGGCTCGTTAGATCGATGAGATCAGTTAAGGTTATCCTGTTGCCGCCAACCGCCTGTCTGGCTGGTATTCTATATACGAGGCTGATTGATGTATAGGTCTTTGCAATTCCTTCGCTTATCCTTAAGCCGATGACATGGCCTGCGGAAAAGGTGCCGCACACGCACAGTTCACTTGGAGAACGCGGCAGAGTGTTACCTGGCAAAGACAGTGCTGTTTGGAGAGGGTAAAGCTTGACACGTTGAGAGATATTTATGGAAGAGGAGACAGGACAGCAGGGAGATAAGGAAACATTATATATCTCATATGTGATATTGTACCGCATGGGTGGAGATATAAGATCCCGAGCGCCGATTTTCCATCGCCCAGACCGCATTTTGGGCAGTCGACTTGCACTTTGCTGTTTCTCCCAAAAATCCAGAACTCTGAGATTGCATTTTGCCAGTCTTTGACTTGCTCGTAGGTCGTTTGAACCATCGCATAATGATGAGACATGTGAAGAAAATAGGTCCAAGGGCTCGAAGGGTCGTCCCGTATCGCACCACGCAAGCGAGATCCAGCCATCGATTAATCATTTCTGGAACAACAAATGACGATGACAACAACGTTCCACCAACCCCCCAATAAAACACACACCTCTCGTGTTCATTTGCGAAGCCAGCTAATAAGGGCTTTGGAACTAACGCTTTGTTCGACTGCCGAGATGGATATTCAATGGCTGGAAAAAAACCGGTTCTTTACTGGAAATTTCCCCTCAGCCGCAACAACCTAAATATCCATCTTCACTCTAATAACTAGGCTCTTACTACTCTCCATTAAACTTTTCTTTCTTGTACAAAGATCTCACTATCCATAATGTTGACGAAGACCGGTCTTGTCGCTGCATTGCTGCTATCACCCATCGCTGCCCAAACATACACATCCTGCAATCCACTCACATCGGGTAAGTATGCCTCTCTACTCGTGACGGCAGATACTGACCGTGACACAGCTAGTTGTCCATCTGATCTAGCCCTCGGAAAAGCAATCAATGTCGATTTCACCCAAGGATCCGTCGATTCCTTTACTGCATCCGGAAATCCAACATACGATTCGAGCGGTGTCCATTTCACCATTTCCGAGCCAGGCGATGCTCCAACGCTCACCAGTTTATTCTATATCATGTTTGGAAAGGTTGAGATCTCGTTGGAAGCTGCTCCCGGAGCAGGGATAGTCAGCACACTCGTTCTACAATCCGACGACCTCGACGAAATCGATTTGGAATGGCTCGGAGCCGATGATTCGGAGGTCCAGACAAATTACTTTGGCAAAGGAGACGTTACAACATACAATCGAGGAACCTATGAACCAGCTGCCAACAATCAAGCTGGATTCATCACATATACTGTCGAATGGACTGCGGACCAGGTTATTTGGTCTGTGGCAGGAACAGTTGTCCGGGTTCTCACCCCCGCTACTGCCGATACCAATCAGTACCCTCAAACTCCTATGCGGATTAAATTTGGAGCGTGGTCGGGTGGTGATTCCTCGAATGCGGAGGGAACTATTCAATGGGCTCGTGGCCCAACAGTTTATTCGGATGGTCCTTTCACCATGACGGTTCAATCAATTGCAGTCACCGATTACTCGACAGGCACAGAATACAAATATGGGGATACAAGTGGAACATGGGAATCAATTGAAGCAGTTGGTGGAACGGTTGGTGGAAATGAAAATAATGCAGCAACTGCGATTGCCACAGCACAAGCTGCAGCAATTACCTCTGCATCTCCGTCTATTCCCGCTGGTCTAGGGGGCAATAACAGAGGAAGCACTGTCACCGAGACTGGATGGCCCTGGGTAGCAGAATCGACTGCATCTACCATGGCAACTGTTTACACCTCAGCCCCCGGCTTACCAAGCGGTTGGGTCATCTCCTCGAATGGAAAAGTAGTGCCTGCATCTAGTGCAGCTGCAAGTACGAGCCTCCCATCTAATGGATCACTCTTTGGATATAACTGACATTTTTAGGCCAAATGAACCCTTACTTCATCCGCAGTGTATTACTAGCTGGAATTTTTGTGGCGACTAGCTTTGTGTAAAACAGTAAAGAGCTCATTCCAGAGAGTTCTATCACTTATCAACCGTCCTCTCGATTTTCTACCACCGGACGCAATAGCCAGAACCGAAGCAGGAATCTGGGCGGCTAGGAACGGCCACTGTGGGGCTGATTGATTGATATCATGAATATGAAAAGCACCCAACGATGAGAACGGAACTACGGACGTAGACAAGGAAGTCAGCCTATTCCAGATTCGGAAAATAAAGGTTCATGTGTCGAAATTGAGGACTGCGTATCCGTGGGAAGAGAACCCTATGGTCAAAATCGCAGTTAAGTTGAGGCCCAGAAAAGGCGGTTGGGATATAGGAAATTTACCATTATTGGTATTGTAGAAGTATTTGTTCAGGGATTTAGAAAGGGGCAAATAGACGGGAATCATGGAGTTGAAAAGGCAATAGATAATAATAGATAGACAGCTCTTAGGTATATTCTACCTACGTAATTGTGCCCTCTAATAGATAATTATTGTACATAACAATTGTTTCAAGGTTCCATTTCTTTCGAACCCTGAGAAGTCGTCTGGCTGTTGCTTCCAAATAGCCGGCCGACAAGGCTGCAAGGCATTTCAATCCAACGACAACCCCAAAATCGCAATTCAAACCCCCTATGTCAACCCATAGTGACGGTCTCAGAACAGGGCAATGCGTCCTCAATTCGCGGGCCATGTACCATTGACATTCTTCCATTCTTTCTCCTCCCTCCCAAGAGGGTCTATAGCGAGAATACGGCCGCGGATAGACTCGTCATGGCTACACACTTCAAGCCCAATCCTGGATCGGGGTTTAGACTTCAAGGTATACAACAGGCAATTTGGGAGGGATAACGCATCAATCGACTCCCCACGACCCTACTCTACCCAAATCCCTAGCCATCCAGACTCCAATCGCAAGCACATCGCGGTGCTAGGCGGTGGGATCAGCGGTCTCTCAACCGCATACTACATCACGCGCATGCTCCCCGAGGCCAAAGTAACGCTGTATGAGGGAAGTGAGAGGTTAGGAGGCTGGTTACAAAGTAAGAGTGTGGATGTGGGGAATGGGACTGTCGTTTTTGAATCGGGGCCTAGGACGATCAGACCAAATGGGCCAAGTGCCCTGTGTACGCTTGAGATGGTATTCTTCGATCTTCCCTCCCCTATCTGTTTCTATTTTTTTATTTTTTTTATTTTTTCTGTTCTTGGAGGGAGTTAGTTTGGATTCTAGTAAAGGGAAACGCTAATGAACAATTGATAGATCGAAGACCTCAAACTAGAAGATTCCATGATTCTAATCCCCAAAACCTCACCGGGCGCCACAAACCGCTTCATCTACTATCCAGATCACCTCGTAAAGATGCCCGGGCCGGGCCAAAATATCTTCTCTATGATGGGGGCTTTATTAACAGAGCCTGTATTCGGGGGTATTTTCAACGTCGTACGAAGTGTAGTCCACGAGCACAGTGCCTTACCCCGTCCTTCCTCACTCCAAGATGAGTCCATTGGCTCCTTTATAGAACGACGATTCAATAGTCCAATATTTGCACAGAATCTCGCCTCCGCAGTAGCACACGGGATTTACGCAGGTAATATATATGAGCTTAGTGCGAAATCGTTACTGCCTGTAGCATGGGCCCTGGAATCTATATATGGGGGGTTAATCATGGGCGCTTTGCAGATGAAAAAGGGCGCACATCTAGGTACGAGCGCTGATATAAAGCTACTGAGGGAAATGCATCCGAAAGTGAGGATGTCACCAAAACTGAAGGATGTGAGCGTGTATGGGTTCCGGGGCGGGATTGGGACGTTAAGCAAGGCGTTGGAGAAGAGGTTGAAGGGGAATAGTAATGTGGCGTTTAAGATGGGACAGATGGTTCGTGGGGTGGAATATGATGCTGCGGGTGAGGGTGTGAGGGTATGTTTTCTTTCCTTCCTCTTTCCCTTGCGTATATCCTTAACGATCCCCTTTTTAGATCAAAACTTCACTAAATCGCCTCCCTGCAACCTATAACACTTGCATTTCCACCCTCCCGCTAAGATATCTCTCTACCATCGTCCCGTCCAATACTCTCCCCTCCTTGTCTACCCTCCACTCCGTCACTGTAATGGTAGTAAACCTCTATTTCGCCTCCCCAAATCTCCTCCCCCCCTCTGGCGGATTCGGGTACCTCCTCCCATCCTCCATCCCACACACCCAAAATCCAGAGCGTGCCCTCGGCGTTATTTTCGACAGTTCGACGTTCGCACTCTTGCCATCCCAAGGCACCTCTTTAACCGTCATGCTCGGCGGGCACTGGTGGGATAGTTTCACCTCCTATCCCACCGACTCCGAAGGCGCATCCATGGCCAAAGCGGTCCTAAAGCGCCATCTAGGAATCTCCGAAGAACCGACTCACATCAACGTCACCTTACAAAAAGACTGCATCCCGCAATACAAAGTCGGTTACAGTGCCACGATGGAAAAGGCCAATTGGGAAGTAAGACGAGAGTTCAAAGGGAAACTTTCCGTAGTGGGGAATGCGGTGAACGGCGTTGGCGTTAATGATTGCGTGCGCGGGGCTAGGGAGGTAGTGCTCGCTATGAAGGAGGGTAGGGATGTGACGGGCCTAGAAGGCTTTGGGGAGGTGAAGCTACATTGAAAAGAAACAGGTTGGGGATTTATATAGTGATATATTGGAGACCTTTCTACCCCTCCTAAAATCAACATTATATTACAATCCTCACCCCTACGCTACTTACTATCTATACTACAATTCCATCATCCTATCTTGCTTCCTTTTGAGATATTTAGTTTTATTGCATATCTACACCATCTGTCTGTGTCTATATATAGATCCATAGATCAAATCCATAGACCCCCACTCATAGATTCAATGCCATCATCAATTAATTTACCTTGCCCTCCTATACATACTTACACATCTCGTACTATAAACCAAAAAGAGCCAAACTTTGCAAACTTTACACCGTTTCCCGAGCACTAGGATTGGTATTCACGGTATAGCGTATGCAGTAATTTTATGAATTTATAAAAGAGATGAGAAGTCATACACATTTATGATTCTAGTATAAATGCAATAAATCATAGCAAAGTACCTATATAAAAAGATCCCAAAACATGGTCTCCCAAAGGAGAAAATAAAGTATCTCCCATCCAACCCACTTATCCACCCATACAGCCAAACCAGTGAAACAAAACTCCACGCAATTACAACCCTCTACTCTACAATAGAACCCAACACTAGAAGTACCACAAGCTTTACCAATTACCCGGATTTTCACGCGTCGGGCCCTCGCCATCTATATTCAGGATACCCATGCCCCGCTGCTGAATCTCGTGCCTCCGCAACTGGTTCCGCCGCCGCCTCTCCGTCCTCATATGCACCATTTCCGTGCGTACGGATCTCCAGCTGCTCCAGGTTGCGGGATCCATGTCCCATACGTGGCTCCGGTGCATGTAGTCCAGTTCGCCGGCCCAGTACTCGTCCTCGGAGGGGATGTTCGGCCGCCACATGGTGTATTCCTCGCCATAGTGGTGCACCTTGTCGAACACGTCGATGACCTCCGGGTGGATACCAGCTTGTTCGTGGAGCAGCCAGCTGGAGCGGCAGACGGGACACAGGTAGTGGTTTATGCCCGGCTTGTCGAAATACTCCCGGATGCAGCTGTGGTGGAATACGTGGCCGCAGTTGAGTTCGACGACGATGCTGGATTCGTATTCTTCCAGGCAAATGGCGCAGCCATCTTGGAATCTGGCTGGTAGTTCGTTGGAGTCGAGCGGGTGGATGGGGAAGAGTCCGCTGAAGATGTTTGCTCGCCGGGAAGGACTGCTGGATAAAGGCTCCTTGTCTGCGAGATAATCTATGTGAGCGTAGAACCACTTGATGTCTCTTTTGAGAAGGTTTTTCTCGCCATAGTTCGGATCAGAGCTCGTATCAAAAATAAGATATACTTGCTTGCTAAATTCTATTAGTTGGGAGGTAGGCCGCAACCATGGTATCACTTACAATAAACGAAGTTTAGACCAATCTCGAAGCAAGAGGAAATTTCGTCTCTGGAGGTTAATAGACGTTATGCTTCTGGCTACTCTCGTAACATAACGCTCTCTCACATCATCATATAGATCGCCATGATCACTGATTGACGTATAACTCTCTTGTGGATCGTAAATCAGGTCGTTTAACATATATGCCTCATCTTCAACAACAATACGCTTGTTTAGAAGACAATCCTCCACGTGTTCCAGAGTGAGACGACGCTCGAATTCATCCGAGGCTACCAGAAGCTTACCGGCCATCTCATGAAATGAATCAACAGATTGAAAGTACTAGATGAGATTAGCAAATTCACAATATGGATAACTCGTAACTTACTTTATAAAACAAATGCTTGAAAAGAGCATCCTGTTGTGCATTGTACTCAAGCGTTTGGCTAGGAATATACTGGCCCTCAACGGAATCTCTTGTCTCTGTACATAAATCATTTGCGAGTCCTGTCAAAGCACCAAAAAGCTGATCGCGAAGAATGCCTAATCCCATGAAATCATCGGAGAATTGCCCCAGGGTCTTTGAGAATGGGATATCTTGTACCTCTACTGCATGTAAAACTTCTGAGAGGTGACGAATTCGTTTCAGTTCTTCGAAGCCAAAGGGATCCTCGCCAAAGTATAAAGTACGGTAATGTAATACGCGTATCCATGCTCTATGTAATGCCCAAGAAATACGTAAGGCTTTGGAATTGAGATTGGAACCATCCGGAAGCGCTCTCTCCATAACCTCAGGATTATCTTCATGTGTGAAGCGTGACATCTGACGTAGATGATCTAGAAGCTTGAAAGATGCCCTGATATGATACCAGTCAAACTGATTCTTAGCATAATTAGAAAGTCCCGAGGGATTGTCCGACAGGCGTCTGAGCTCCCAGATTCGATGATCTTCAACCCTTTGAAATAATTCGAGGTCCTCTGGGTGGGCATAAGCCGAATCTTGAGGTTCATCACCTTCCTCTGTAAGAACACTTTCAGATATTTTTATTCTCTCCACATTTTCCTCACTTAGGACTCCTTTGAGAATTTGCCCTAAGTGTTCTGTCACCGGTGGGTGAGGTGCGCGAATGTAATTTGGGAAATAGGGAGCGTGAATGGCTTGACCTTCGATTTGGGCACGATCAGCAGCCTGTGGCCCTTCGAACAAGAGCGCAGCATCAACAGCTTGCTCGGGTTTGGCGTAGTTGACCCAAACTTGATTTCCCTGAGGGAAGTGAACTGCATCAATGCCTCCGATTATATACGGGTCTATACGTTCACTCAGAGTTTTGATCCGATTTCTGCTCAGTTCTTGACGAACTGTGGCCTTTCGCATTGCGTATCGAAGCCTTTCTGCCTCCGCGTCCATCGTTGCAAAAGTCGATCTCATGAGATAATGCAGAGCTAGAGATTATAAATGAGAGTGAAGAGATGATAGCTATTAGCAGTCCATTTCTTTATTCAACTCAATCATTCGAGAGCAGGAGATTTCTTTGTTGGTTGATTGCCGGGTCCGTTCTAATGCTCGATAAAGAATGGCATATTGACCCGGAAATAGAGAACTCCTATCGAAAGACATCATGCTGAGATATTGAACGAATAATGAGAATCTGATAGATGATGTTGACGGAAGAGGAAGAAGACAGCGGATGGGGAAATTGTTTCGCCTAGGGCTGTGACATTGGGTAGAAAGAGAAAAATCGAGAATCTAAGCAAGGAAAATAAAAGTGTTTCCAATACACATCCTGCGTGAGATAATCCACAGTATACAATATGCACACATATACAGCACGACGAAAAAGGTTCAAGGCATACCAGGCATCAGAGTTCATGCTCTAGATACCAAAACACATCCATTCTACCAGATATTCCAGGATCCACTCATGACACCAAATCCCAACCCTCTCAACGCCCTGGCAAAGAAATATTATTGTACAATTCATGCATACCTCACAACTCCATCTTATGTGACCAAATCGCTATCCGTGTGTTCTTGTTTAATTTCCTCCAGCTTGATGCCTGCCCCTGGTATAATCAACTCTTCCGCTCCACCCTCATCCACAAACTTCCTCTCGCTGACATGTTCCTTCACACTATCTGCCACCCAGACCTTATCATCAAACTGCCCTCTCTTCTGACCTTCAACATGCTTGAATGAACATGTAGGGTTGAGACACGGATTGAATTTGCATACGGTTTTGACGTGAGTGAACTTGCAATTGGGAGTTATGCAATCGGCTCCATTTCGACATAATGGCATGGTAGGGTGTCGGAATGGGCATCGTGGGTTTGTGCAATTTGGGAAGTATTTGCAATCCATCTCTGTCTGATGGGCGATCTTCTGAGCTGGTGATGGATGCCTTCCTGTACATTTTCGGTTCTTGCATGCGGCGCCAAATGAGCAAACATCAGCCACATCAATAGCTGTCCCAGGAGGAGCGGCTGTAGATTGATGAGCAAATTTGCAGTCTTTGTTGGTGCACATGAGGTTGTATTTGCAAGTCGTGTCT
Source organism: Chlorociboria aeruginascens (assembly GCA_002276475.2). Taxonomy (NCBI): domain Eukaryota; kingdom Fungi; phylum Ascomycota; class Leotiomycetes; order Helotiales; family Chlorociboriaceae; genus Chlorociboria; species Chlorociboria aeruginascens. The sequence goes on along the minus strand of NCSK02000038.1, from coordinate 23,911 downwards.
GGTGAAAGGTGCTCCGTCTTATCTTGTGCCATATCAACATCCATCGACGAAGCGTCATCTTCGTAAGGCTTTTGGTCTCCAAATTTCACTTCAGAGCCATTTCGAGCTCCGTTTGAGTGCCTAGACGGGTTTGGTTGCACACGATCTATCAAAGGTCTTCCTTGTTGAGGTACAGAATTTCTTGCTCCATTCATAGCTCCTCCTCCTCCTCCTCCTATCATGAACTGTTGTTGTTGTGGCGTCAACAGTTGTTCCATCATCCTCTGTTGTTGTTCAAGCATCTTGTAAAATTGCATTTGCTGGTGAGGAGCCATGTTCATGAGATGCTGCGTTGCATTTCCTTGCATCACGTTGCCATTGGCCATGCTTCCATTTCGACCGTTCTGCATCCGCAGTGGTGGTCCTCTCCCCGGGGCCTGTTGACGTGGGCCGGTAGGAGGTCCTCGGGCGTGTGTGTTAATTCGCTCGTTAGCTCCTCGAATGCGATGGATCACAGCATCTTGGGATCTGTCCATAGCCTTTGCTAAATGGCCAAACATGCGCTTGTCTCTAGGGTTGTCCCTAGGACGACTGCCAGTATTGCCATTACGCATTGACTTTGGACCCGTAGGTCTATAATGTGGTGTTAGTCTGGGAGGTCTGGGAGGAAGAGACAAGTTAGGTCTAAGGGGGGGAGAGAAATCTTCTGAATCTGGAGTGAGATCCACAGATATAATAGCATACACATTGGCGTTTCCTGCTTCGGAGATATCTCCCATATCTGCATCTTGTTCACTTGCAGCCTCATTCTGTCCATTTCCTGAGTGCACCTGAGGGAACTCTCCTTCATTGAGCTGTGAGTTGAGGAGATCTACCTGCTGGAACAACCACTGGGCAAAGTCTCTCGCCCCAGGGTCATCTGGTCCAAGGTTGAGGAGATCTCCGGAAAGCTCAGCCGCAATTTGTTCTTGTGTTTTGCCGTTCGACAACATGAGGATGATGTACTCTGACAGAGCCGAGTCATCTGTACCCTCACTACTCCACCCCACCTCGACCAACTTGGGCTGAATGGCAGTATTCAAGGCCTGCGCCAGAGGCGACCCCATATGCACTGTGACTGACATCTTCGTCGTGAGCTTTGTTGTGAAGGTGCGTCGAAGCTGAAGCGTCAGCAGGTGTTGTGGGTGATTCCGATGTGCCGGGCCTCTGTGTGTGCGATGTTGTCGATGTTGGCTATGAGATGTTGGTAGATGACAATCTTTGTCGAACAGGTGGAGATGATGGAAGGCTACAAAGAATGGAAGCTGGCTACCTAACAATCGAGACAGGCCTTGTCTGCAAATGGAAAGGTGAGATTTGGAACGTCAGAGTTTAAGGTTATTAGTCATCCTGGGGCTGTGGCGGGCGGCTGTGGCCTGAGGCGTCGAATTAGATAGGTATGTTACATGGACAAGAGCTTTGTGATTGGTTGGAATGTATCAGTGGATAAATAAATATCAATATATAAATTCAAAAACCTGCAGTGATATTGATTCGCAAACAAGACTAGGCTGCAGGCAAGCCCTGGACTCCTTCGACTACCTGGGGACATACTTCCATAAACAAAGCTTAGCCGTTCATCATATTTCCTTTATATCTTTGCATGTACCAGCTGGGGTTATTCACTCGCTTACACAACATGGCCATTATTCTCTCGAATGTGTCGGTCCGTTTGTAATCTCTGCAACACATATTGATGTCGGTGAATAATAATAGTAATAATGATCACAATAATATGGGGCCAGGTTCCGGATTGCAGAAGAATCCAGCAACCCCCCCCCTTTGGCAACCATTTAAAGCTCCCACACCCACAACCCCCCGTCCTCATCAACGCCAAGCCCAAAGATCTTCCTCATCTCGGGCATTATCACTGCCGTCACCCGACACCACTCCTTTATCGAATCTCGTTTGCTCTCTTGAACTGAACAATCAACAATCCAGAAGGCATATGCAGAAACTACAATCGTCTTGACGGGTCCTGCAGCCTTCCAACATCTCGGGTCCTACGTCAACACCGCCAGGCTGCTGCTTCGTAACGTTACAAGCGTCAATAGAGCTGCAGACATCCCCAGTCTGCCTTTTCGAGGATTCGGTCATTTCGTTCTTGAACAGGGTCGGCCAGAACGGCTGGCCTCCAAGGCCTATCGGTTCTCTAATCACGGGCAGGGGCTGCATGGTATCCAGTAAGATCAAGCAAGGCCAGCGATCAATTGCCAGCCTCGCTAGGATTGCCAGGGGAATGGGGGATGCTGTACAACTTGACCTACATCTTTACTCTCTGCGCAGATAGAAATACTTCACTTCCCCTCTTTCCTTTCTCTCTTATCAACTGTACATCATTTTTAATTAGACAGGATGAAGCTCTTCATCCCTTTATTATTCTTTACTTCTTCGGCTCTCGCAGTCTGGCCAGCGCCAGTGACATTTGCGAGTGGCAATGCTGTTTTGTGGATTAAAGAGGATATTACGGTTACTTACAATAGCAATAACGTACGAGAGTCCATATATTTTCCTATAGAGCGCTTTCATCCTGATCAATTTCGTGTACAGCTTCCCGCAGCTTCTGCCTCCGACGATGTGACCCAGTTATGTGGGAAGAATATTGTGAAGCAAGCCGTTTCTCGAACCCTCTCCACCATCTTCAAGCAAGGCCTGGTTCCATGGAAACTTGTCGCTCGTCATGAACTCCCTGAAATTGAACCAGCTATATCATATGGCGGTACATATATCAAAACTCTGGCAATCACTCAAACGACTAAGGATGACGAAAATACCCTCAAACCTTTAGATGGAACAGTAGATGAGTCGTACAACCTGACTATCACTACCGATGGTACAGCAACAATCGATGCCGTCTCATCTGTTGGTGTTCTCCATGGTCTCGAAACCTTCAGTCAATTGTTCTATCAACATTCTACGGGAAACGGTGTCTACACGAATATAGCTCCGGTCTCGATCGCCGACGCGCCGAAATTCGCTCATCGTGGTTTGAATATGGATATCAACCGCAATTGGTATCCAGTAGCCGATATTCTACGAACAATCGATGCACTCTCCTACAACAAGTTCAATCGTCTTCATCTTCACATCACCGATGCTCAATCATGGCCAATTGAAATTCCAGCCTTGCCTGAGTTATCCGACAAGGGATCTTACAACCCCGGCTTGACCTACAGCCCTGCAGATATTCAACAAATCCAGACATATGCTATTTATAGAGGTGTGGAAGTCATTCTTGAAATGGATATGCCAGGTCACACCTCGTCAATTGCTCTCGCATATCCAGAACTGATCACTGCATACAATGCCCAACCCTGGTCAAACTATTGCGCTGAGCCTCCCTGTGGATCATTGAAATTGAACGACCCCGCTGTGCCTGAATTCCTGGAGAAACTATTCGATGATATTCTTCCCAGAGTGAAACCCTATTCCCCATATTTCCACACGGGGGGTGATGAAGTCAACGCCAATGCCTACTTATTGGATCCGACCGTCAACTCCAACGACTCAACAGTGCTCCAGCCTCTGATTCAGAATTTCACGGATCGCAACCATGATCAAATCCGAGCTGCAGGCTTGACACCTATTGTATGGGAGGAAATTCTGTTGAATTATAACATCACGCTTGGTGATGATGTGTTAGTCCAGAGTTGGCTCAGCGATCAGTCAGTAGCGAATATCACAGCTGCTGGCCATAAAGCTATTGCCGGGAACTATAACTACTGGGTAGGTCCTCTTTTCTGATCCTTTAGATCACGTGCTTACCCACCGCAGTACCTCGACTGCGGCAAAGGCCAATGGCTCAACTTCGGCAACGGTGCTTCGTTCGACACCTACTACCCCTTCAAGGACTACTGCGACCCGTTCAAAAACTGGCGGTTGGTCTATTCCTACGATCCTCTTGCCGGCGTCGCCGCGGAGAACGCACATCTCGTCGTGGGAGGCGAAGTACACATCTGGTCCGAGCAAACCGATCCCATCAGTCTCGATAACACAGTCTGGCCACGAGCCAGTGCGGCGGGCGAGGTCTTGTGGTCCGGGCGACAGGATGCTAGTGGGACAAATAGGAGCCAGCTCATTGCTGCTCCCCGCCTTGCGGAGATGAGAGAGAGGATGGTGTTGAGAGGTGTGAACGTAGGGCCTGTGCAAATGGTCTTCTGTACACAGAACAATGCGACGGAATGTTCGCTGTAGCGACCCATGATGGGATCATAGGCAGTTCAATCCTTGCTTAGTTGCTCAACTTAATCCTTATTAGCATACTATTATCCTCTGAGCATGCGATGCTGCAATTTCCCAAGCCAGGTTGACACATTGTACATCATCGTCCCTCCGATTGTCGAAGCCCCTTTGCAATCCCAAGGTTAAGATTGTGATTGATTCTGCTCCTGTAGTTGGGTCCCTGCATAACAATATCCGGCTGAGAGAACATGTGAAAGCACAAGAAGCTCGGTTCAACGTCGTCGTTTATGGATGCGGCTTCTGATTGGTGGGGAGAATACCTGTATTCTCCTCCTTTAACCTTACCCCACATTTACTACTGCCGCAGCGACTTCGATCGTGGAGAACGGAACTTACGATTTGCGACGTGGGCTATTGTTCCTCCGACTCGATGTGTATTAATATGTATACTTTTCCTCCGCCTCCAAGCTCCCTTCCCCCGCCCTCCTCTTTCTCTTCTGGCGTTGTATATAGCTCTTTTGATCTGAATGGCTTGAACTGGATCCTATATATGCGATCAAAGCACCTTAACAATCATGATCGAGGAAGTCCTCTCCCACGCTTCTCCAAAGAGTGTGCTTCTGGTGATTGCAGGCTTCTTTATCTTGCTAAAAATCACGCAACGCATTGGGAGAGAGTTGAAGATTCGGAGACTAGGCGGTCATGCACCACGGACTAGAACTTGGCTTCCTTGGGGTACTTCCCCATTTCCTCCCTCTTGTCTCCTCCTCAATCCCAAATCTCATGCAGACTATCTCAAAAAACACCCCCCCCCCCCTGCTGATTCTCAAATACAGGCCTCGATTTCATCTACCGTGCCATAAGCAACAACGCCAAGCACAAAAACTACGATTTCTGGTGCTCCCTTTTCGCCGCGGAGAAATCCTCCACGGTGGAGAACTACATCGGCGGACTGCGCGTGCTCTTCACCTGCGACCCGGAAAACATCAAGGCCATATTGGCAACGCAGTTCAGTGACTATGGGAAAGGGGAACCTTTTCATGAAGAATGGAGTGATTTCCTCGGTGATAGTATCTTCACTACGGATTTAGATCAGTGGCACACGAGTCGCCAACTGATACGACCTCAGTTTATCAAAGATAGGGTGTCGGATTTAGATACGTTTGAGCGACATGTGAAGATTTTGATTGAGGAGGTTCGGAAGGGACAAGGGGCAGAGATTGATATCAGCGATTTGTTTTTCCGGTATACGTTAGATGCGGCGACGGATTTCCTGCTAGGTAGAAGCGTAAATTCCCTCGGGAGTCCAAAGCAAGAATTTGCAGAAGCGTTTGGAGAGGTACAGAGAATACAGAATATGATTGTTAGAGCTGGGTTGGTTTTTTCTTTTCCTCCCTTGAGTTGCACTTCAACATTGGATGCTTATTAACGAGAAAATCAGACCCTTCAAAGCTTTTGTTCCTCGCCGCACCTTCAATGCCGGTCTTAAAATCATAAATTCCTTCGTATCCACATTCATTGACGACGCACTACGTCTTTCTCCTACTGAACTCTCTAGCAAAAGTAAATCCGAAGAAGGCTATACCTTCCTTCATGCTCTTGCTTCCTTTACTCGAGACCGCAAAATTCTGAGAGACCAACTTGTGGCTGTTTTATTGGCCGGTAGAGATACGACGGCTTGTACACTGTCTTGGACATTTTATGAGCTTGCCAGACATCCAGAGATCGTAGAGAAGTTGAGACAGGAGATTATCGAGAGGGTGGGGTTGGATCGACAACCGAGTTACGAGGATTTGAAGGGGATGAAATTTCTACAAGTATGTTGTTGCTTTTCCAATTGCCTTTTTCCTTGTAGAATTGGTCAAAAGTAGTGTGATTAAATTCTAATTAACAGAACACCATAAATGAAACCCTCCGCCTCTATCCCGTCGTCCCGTTCAACGTCCGCCTCGCATTAAAAGACACCACGCTCCCTCATGGCGGCGGGCCCGACGGCCTCTCTCCCATCGGCATCTTAAAAGATACGCCCATCGGGTACTCCAGCCTAGTAATGCAACGCCGTCCAGATCTCTACCCGGCATCCTCGCCCACTTTCTCGAACCCCCTGGTCTTCGACCCAGAACGCTGGTACCATTGGCAACCCAAGCCCTGGCAATATATCCCCTTCAACGGCGGGCCTAGGATCTGTATTGGTCAACAGTTTGCGCTCACAGAAATGGGATATACGATTGTAAGGCTACTGCAGGTATTTGACAAAGTCGAGAATTGGATGGCGAGAGTAGATGGGGGAGATCCGTGTTTGAAGAGTGAGATCGTGTTGCAGCCTGGGCAGGGTGTTAGGATTGGGATGCTGGAGAGAACAGGAGGGAAAGTTTAGCTATAGCATGAGAGAGTAGGAAGTTGTATTTATTGCAGGTTTGATACTTGATGTTTATATCTTTGATGTTTATATCTTTGATGTTTGATAGTATGCATATATATGATTTTATTTTCTTTACAACTCTGTTCATCCCATCTTGGCTGATGCATCGAAACCTCAGCATATTTCATCCCTGCCTTTTCATCATCACCAGTTGTTCATGCTCTAATTTCTCTCTATTCTATGTGAACGTTAGGTGTGGGAGGGGAAGGGGGTTGTTGAATGACCAGTGTAGTAGGGAGTATATAATCTCCTTCCCTCTCCAATCGCTATTCTTTTCTTAAAATTATATATATGAAGAAGCAAATAATAGCAAGTAGGGAATAGATGGAAAATACGGTAGCCACTAGCAAGAGACAGAAGTGTCGACACGTCTTTACTCCACAAATCGAACTTTGCCTTGCTATATGTAAAATTGTTATGGCCTTGTAGCTTCAAGCATTAGTGGTTCGGGCTCCTAAGCGAGGCCACCATAAAGGTGCCTCGCTTTGTACTTTACTTCCATCCCCGGGAATATAAAATGTACTTAGTTACAGCCGTATAAGCCTACATACGTACTATTCTATGAGACGAGTGCTTATACCTTTGCTCTACAAATCGAACTTTGCCTTGCCATATGTAAAACTGTAACTTTTCATCATTATTCTTTTTTATAATTCCGCAAATAATATATTTCACAAACTATGAAGAAAAATCATTATGCAAAATATTGCCATTTCAGAAAATGTTGTCAAACGTTATTTTGCTATCTGTGGTTTTGCTGTTTTCGTTTTCGTTTATGGGCAATTTGTTAATTGTGGTGGGAAGTGAATAAAAGAAAACGAACTCTTCGGAAAGGTATTAATGGATAATGGGCACATATTTAATTTCTAATCCTGAAATAGTATTACTGTATCCCGATCCTAAGTCTTCCATGATATGGAGTGTTACCTACAGAAGAGGAGGCAGAGGAGAGAGGGTGGAGATTAAATACTGCGCTTTACTTGATTATTCTGGGTGTTTGTGCGCTAGTATTAAAAATAGGGAAAGCTATTGAAACTCCCTTCTTCTTCTACTACTAAGATTCTAATATTACCAGATCAAGCAAGACGTTAAGACCTCTATACATGCTATGGGAACCATAGTTACGTGATCTAAGCGAGCCCACTGTCTTAAATTTGCTTTCTTCCTCAAGAGCCTCATTTCTCGCACAGTTATGGAGATTACCATCATCGTCCAGACCATATTCATTCTGCGTACAGATGCTTATAATATAAGTCCAATTCACTAACTTGCTTTGAGATTATTGCTTTACTTTGATGTGATTTTTGGGGAATAGAATATTTGATATAAAGTTTTAGGATTTAATTCTTTGCTGTCAAATATTCTTCCATTGCCAAATTATTATTCTCCCCTCCTTCTCATCCATCCATTCACTTATAGCAATCTCCCAAATCTTAGAAGTAAAAAAGTGGTCTGCATTGCCAAAAGTTAAGAATTTGGCATTCTCTGTGCGGAAAGTTTCCTTGGTGTTGAGCATGTCAGTTGTTCTACCTCAGTTCTGAATTTTCCAAGGTCGCAGAGGATTAAATACCATCTTCCACCTTCCATACTTCTAGGTTATTTATATGATTTTGTATTTACTGTCTAACGTTATTGTGTTAAGGAAAGTTGGGGCTGAGGGGGTAGAACTTCCTTTTTTTCCTTTCCTGCCAAGTCACCTTTTTGGAAAAATAAAGCTCCAACAAGCAACAACGCATTTCCAGCATTACACATTGTCACAGATCGATAACTACTGTCACGATTCTGAAAGAGTGTCTAAATAAGTTTCAAAAGTTCTGAAGAACGCTCCTCTTAAATATCTATCTGAAATAGCCCCAATTCACTCATTCTTATGCTCTTCTTCTGCGTGATCTTCTCTTGGATATTTAAGGATATAGAAGCTCTGAAGCAACTAATCGCTCACAAAAATTCAATATAATGTTATGTCAAGAAGTCGATGTGTGGTATGGGTCGAGGTTAGTGTGTTTGAGGTTGGGGTTTGCGGGGTAAAGAAGACATTAGTTTCTGATTTGAGGTTTGCCTTTTGGAGTTAAAGATTCAAGAGGGGCTTATATATGTTGTTAGGTTGCGTTTTGTTGTCATTTGTGTTTTCTCCGTTGATGTATAAATGATATGTAGTAGAAAGGGGGGGTTTATTTTCGTAAACAGTTAATACAGAAAAAATTGAAAAAAGTCTTCTGAAACATAAATATGTACTTTTCTTTCTCGCAACACATTGAATCCTCATTTCAATATCTTTTAGTGCCCTTCTGGCCCCTTCTATAATTCCTAGTTCTTGATTTCTAAGTCTGTGGGGGATAGATTGATTTATATACACTGCGTTCAAGGGGATGTTGTTGGGTTTAAGGTCAAGTAGTTAGAGAGTTACCAAAGGTTAAGCAAATTTGATGATATTATTAGACTTGGAGAGAAATAAAAAGCAGGTATAAATATCCACCTTTTCCCTTCTCTGAAAGCCCTCGAGAAATTCAAGCGAATCTTGGAATACATATCGTTTCATCATCTCCATGAAAGCCTGCAAGAGTATTATGTTCCTCCGCCTGTTAAATTCAGCGGATTAAAAGATAGCTATCTACAAAAACCTTTTGTGGGAGGGAAAAAAGCTTGGTTTTGGTTTCTTCTTAATAGCCCTTTGTAACATAAATTCTGCGAGTGTTGTTGTTTTATTTATTGCTGCCAAACCATTTCCCAAGCCACATCCTCTTTTGTGCTAACCCTAAACAAACAATCAGTATCACCCTTACATTTTCTCTCAACATCATAAATTGGCCGAGACTATTTAACTCTCTATAGTTTGTGGCATCTTTTTCTGGAGAATGTGAGCATTCTCCGGATAGGTTCAAACACAAATCGATTCACTGGCTTTGCAATTTACTGTCTTATTCTATACATAATCTAACCTAATATCTACAAGAACATGCGCCGATAGGTGAATATCCCCATAATGATCATTCCATTCCTGTATAGTACTTTCTATCAGCACTGCAATAATGCCATAGATTTGAAGTGCTAGGTTCCTTGAGGACAGAAGCTTGAAATAGAGCAATTTTAGCAATTTTAAATTTTTGGGAAGACATAATAATCTTGTAAATGTTGTCATTTAGATATTTCTGCTGTCAATTGAGTTCAATTCCCCATCATCTAAACAAATATGTCTCGACCCTCAACCCAGCCCCTAAAGCTCACTCTATACATATCCATTCTTTAATTGCTAGATTATATGTGGCACATAAGTCCACAATATTCCACAAACATGCCTCTTGATGATCTAGTTTATTATTTGGTGGGAAGGAAAATTTACGCCTCTTTTTTCCCCTTTTTATATCATATCTCCCTAGCTAGTCAGCGATTCGCTTTCTAAAGTATGATTGTATGTGCACTTCGTCTTCAGAAACACCGATCTGGGATATCGAGCGGATATAAAGGTCCTCCAATCTCTAGATCTAGACTTCCTCATGGATTTTTGACCGCAGAGCTCGCTGCTGAGATTAATTTCCAGTACCGGATGCTTTAAAGTGAATGGTAAAACCAAAAAGATCTTTGATCTAGTACGGATAGATACTGCCTCTTGAACATTCTACAGCTAGCTATCTTCAATCTGATGACGAAGTCGAATGCTGACACCAATCCAACAAACGTCCTCGGCCTACCAAAGACATTTTGTAGTTAGACATTGGAGTGGGACTTGTTGCCACTTTGTTTTTCGCTGCCAATTCCTTTTCCTGCCTTTCTTTCAGCTCTTTTCCCTTACAGCTTAGAAGAGAAAAGGGTTGGGTTATTACTTAATTTAACTGTATATTCTATTTCTTTTTACGCAACATCTAATTCGTATTAGGGGATTTTGGCAAAGAATTCTTTTATTTTTGTTGTTGACTTTCTCCTCTAGGTGGTTCTTGGTTTAAATACCTCAAATAAATTTCCAACTTTGCGGGATTGAGAGCATTTGAAGTATCAGAGAGAGAAGAAAATATGTTGTTAATCATAACAATATATATAAATCTTCTCAAAGCATATCTTCGAACTTCTAGCAAAAGTTCACTCAGTATGCCCAGCAAAATAATTTCTATTTATCCTTGGGAAAAGCTGAATATTTTTGTTGCAGAATTACTTTCAACACTCCTGGACGATTAAAATCTTTCCACGTGCTTTTTCTTATTTTGAGCCGAGTTTTCGTTATCAATTCGGTTTCTACTATCAATTTCCATCTTTTCATTGCAAATGTATGTACAGATTAACACACGAATAGATTTGCTATCTTTTTCAAGAAGAACAGCAGATTTCCCGAGAGCCTCTCCTTGATTTGTTTTTTCATCGTTACGCCACATGGATTCAAATATATTGTCTTCATCCGACTCGTAATCGATATCCTCCCAAGCAGAATGTCTATCATCATCAACTGCATAGAGTCCACCATAAATATCACATCGCCTACTCTCGAACTTATACTCAGCCTAGTTACTCTTTCGCCGACTCCCGATTCTTAAAACCGAAAACCAACGCAATATTTCCATGCTCCAATTGCCATTTTCCTGCCTCGCTTGCTCTAATAGGCCAGGATAGACCATATCTTCACTGCATTGTTAAATGAGGAAAGAGAGTTAAAATAAATATTGAGAATAGGTGTTATGTGTCTCTCGTTTATTTTGTGGGTGCCTCCACCATGTATGTAATTAGACTGTGGGAATATTAATATGAGTCATATGGGTTGACTTCGGTCATGGAGGTATTATGGGTCCCATAGTAGGGCATAAGTGGGAATAGCTTCACTTATTGCCTCTCTGGGCCCCATGGGTGAATATGGGGGGTTCATATGGGCTAGCTGGTGAATCAATAGGATTCACCAGGAGGCACCCCTTAGGGTACATAAAGGGGTCCTCCTCCCACGTCTCTTCTAGCCCTAGACTCAATATACTACATACACAAGATATTGATTCTCAACACCTTTGATTTATATCACTACCTTGGTGATACCAACATATATTAAAATTTAAGTTGGCTGACGTAAAAAATAAATTAAATCAAATAGCCGGCAATGAAGTTTATTTTCGTTAAGGCGGTCTTCCAAACTGGTTAATTTAATCTTAGGCGCCGAAGGCATCAAAAAGTCGAAGCGGGTAAAAATAATTGGCCACCTATTCCTCGATAAGATGCGGGGCAGTTCGTGTGATTTACTGCAACCTGTTCCAGGCGCCGCCAGAGTCGCGGCGAGACTAAGCGCATCCCGTACAAAGAAGTCGAGTTTGCCTCGCCGTTTCTAGCGATGACACGACAGAAAGTTCGGGTCTTTGTGAAGGGTATCCATGACGGGGCGGACACTGGTGAGGTATGAATCGGTTCAGCGCGGTGCTACCCAGTCATGAGTGTCACTAGGATGAAATTCGAGGCCTAGAAGATGATGGTCAAGGAATGAAGGGTTTGATGTCTCCAAAATGAGTTGTCTACGATGGGCGAGAGCATTGAGCTGGTGACAAAATTTTCATTCTTCAAGCTGTTGAAGTCTTTCCCTCCTAAACCTTTCCCTCCTGATTGCAGCACGTTGCTGTGCCTGCTCTAAATCTTCAACGGTCGGAAAATCTATCCTGTCTATCACGTCTTTAAGCCGCTGATCCAGCTGGTCTTTCCCCAGCGGCTTCCGCTCCCACAAATCCCGGTAAATGCCCGTAGTCTCGACCGGCTCCTCTGGGTCAACCCGCCGGCGATTGTTTTGATCCCCAAGGATAGGTAAGGGCGAACTCCGGGGGGCGGAGCTTCAGAGAGTAGAAATTGTAAGAGCTCTAGCTTCTGGCTGTCTAGGAGCCGGTAGATGCGGTAAGTCATCATACTACGCTCCGGGTGTAAGTATACGCCTTCGGGTAATAAACCAGTTAGCAAAGTAACTCTTCTCCTTTGTTCACGTGCCCGGTAAAGGAGCGTCACGTACATCAACGCCATCAACGGAACCGGGCTCTCGTCTGTCAAATAAGACAACGCCTCCAAAGATGCGTGATTCGGCCCAGTACCCAACACCATCTGCAATCCCGTCAGGATATTGGTCGTAGTAGCGATACTGTCTGTGTTGGAACAGCGTGGGTGGCGCCCCGTCGGGGTTGTAGATCCAGAATATGGGATGGTCTCTGGGTGGCTCCCAGCCAGCAATGCAGTCATCTTTGTATAAGCTGGTGCACAACTCATAGAGTTGAACCGCAATCTGGTGAGTCGCTACAGCAGCTAGCTCTATTAGTCTCATATGGAATGTCCTCGAACCTGGGGCGGAGATCCTGTATTCATGAAGAAGCTAGAATCGATAGACGTCAGTGGCCACGGAGAGAGCAGCAATTGGTCTCTGCTTACCTTGGAGCTAATCCGAAGCGAATCAATATCGAAGTCAGAATAGAGCTGGCACATTTTCTCTAGGACACCGGGGCAGAGTTGTTTGTGCTTCTGATTCAAAGGGTGATCCCAAGAGAGGTAGGTAACCGTGACCAGTGTAGGTGTCTCTCTCTACCTCGGATAGGGGGAGCCCGTCAACAATCTGCGCTAAAGTAATCTCGCTGATGTCGGTTGATAGCACGTTTCTGATAGCCCGGTTCAAGATATCGCGATGCGGACCGTCCCCGAGACCAGAGAGTGAGATTCGCTGGAACTTCGCCTCAAGGCTGTCTGTGTCTATTTCTCGCGTGGTTTGGGGCGCCATTTGTGCTGACTACCATATGCACACAGAATGAGGGAAATGGTTTTGAAGCTGAAGTGATTACTTCTCTGCGGGGTATGCTAAGGTAGGGCTGTGTCGCAACTCCACACCAGGCTCACCACGGCTCAGGTTAAAGCAGCAACAGCTCAGGAACTTGGACGACGAGGGAAATCCTCGAGGTCCAGGTTGAGGTGTCATACTTAACTGTTGCCCTACTTATATATATACAAGTCCATATTCTACCTCGGATCAGAAGTCAATCAAGTCTGTTCCAAAAGCCTCTCATTACAATACATATCCGCATCCACATTTTGCTCCCTCGGGATCCAGATGTATTCCACAGTGCCTTCTTCCTTTAGTCTATCGTCAAGACCAGAAGCTTTCTCGATGAGATCTCGATTTGCCACCTCATTGCCAGCGGAGTTAGTCCAACCATTCCTAGACCAATTGTAGATCCACTTCGTCATGCAACCGATCGCGTACTTGGAATCCGAATAGATCGTGACATCTAGGTAAGGACATGAGTGTAGCTTATCGTATTTCTCAAGAGCCTGCTCCAGCGCAAGGATGATAGCGGCAATCTCTGCTCTTTGATTTGTTGGCGTGGGATACGTCGGTAGGTCATAGGTCCAGACTTGCTTTCTTCCACCCCTGAGCAGGAAAACAGCAGCAGCTGCGCCGATCGCACCAGGCTGTCCGTTGCGTCTGCAACCACCATCGACGTAGATTTCCATAACGTACACCATGATGACGAGCAGGGACGAGACACGAGACGGATTCAGGACTTGTTTGGCGTGGAGGAGGTGACAAAGATACTGGGGCTACTGTGCTGGATGTGTTTGGTGCAGTGTTGTCATTGTAGAGTGATCAGAAATTATTGTTTGGGGAAGTAGGGAAATCCACGGGACATATATATATATTAGGTACCTATTAGCTAAATTAGCTAGATTAGCTAGACACCGCACAAGGGACCGCATGGGGGCCCGTGCAGTTGTTAAAGCTATTCCTATAAGGGGACCTATATGTAACGTACCTAGTAATCCGACGTACTAAGTGTTCCTCGTAGTAGTCTCGGGGTATGAATGTAAAGTTACGTATCAAGGGTTGAGAGTACTGCGAGTACTATAGATAGGTAACAACAACTGAGTTACTATAGTTCGTTACTATCAATGAGAGTTCAATGAATGAGTGAGTTAAGCACGAAGCTTCTATCTAGGTAAGGAAATTTATCTCTTTATATAGAACCTTCGCTGTTCCCCAGGTCCTACGACCCCCTGTTCCCCAGGTCCGTCACGTGACCTTCTAGCGATACCCATTACCTCAAAGGCCCTGTTTTCCTGAATCGCCAAGGCGATTCCTTAGGTAAGTCCACCCGTGACTTCTGTGTTGTAACACTGGGGTCCATCGGACCCCCTGTTTTCTGGGTCGATCACGTGACCTCCTGGCGATCCCCAATCGCCTTAACAACTGTTCTCCCGAATCGCCTGGCGATTCCTTAGTAATCCAACTTATGAACCCGTGGTTCATAACACCTATGAATCGCCCTGGTTCCTAGTGTTTGTAGCATTATAGTGGACCTATATGACTCATAATATTGTACCCACAATTATATATGCAATTATAATTGGTTTAATATAATTTTAATATTTGATTTTAATATCATATATTTAATTTATGTAAATCGTGATAGGGATGAGCAAAAAAACAGCCCGAGCTCCTGTTACCGATGGGGCGGGTCTTCCCCCAATATGGAGTAGATCGGGGCAGGGCTGCTTATTAAGCCCTACTATCCCCTCATAATCCAGAAAACCAGGGGAGATTCATAGTCACTAGTAAGGGGGTAGAGCCTCAACTAAATATTAATTAGATTATAATTGGATATTAGACCTTGTCTACCCCCCTAGTGATTATGAACCCCCCCTGGTTGATCCCCTGGTTCTTTTGATGTAACCCAACCTCTCGCTTGCTGGCTGATCAGAGTACTGGGAAGAGTCCGGGCAATCGTGAGAACCATAATTAGTGCCAAGCTTAGAAATACTGAATATGCGTATTCAGGGAAGCGTGACAAAGTATATTCTCGTCTCAAGGGCGGATAACAGCGCAGCGCATAAGTTTGGTGGCAAAGGGGGAGTGATCACGTATCACGTTACTTCGACCTCGTGATGAACTACCTACCACACCTAGCCACTTCGCTTGTACACATCTAGCTAGCCACCATTGTTATTTTAATCCAACGTCAGGAGATGTATATATCAATCAGCCTTTTTATTCATATCCATATGAGCATTCACGTGACTCGTGCATACGTGCCTCATGTTGATGGTGTACGACCTACCTCCTTGTTTTGTTACCCATGAGCATAAATTCATTCCTAGACTCTCTTTTCGCTCTTTAACTACCAATCATCTGGTATGTCTATCCCCCCAGCTTTGCTGTGTAGAGTTTTGTAGGATTCCGAGTAGAAGGAGTTTCCAGCTGGCATGCTGTGCCTCGTCCTTCTCGGACTCGAAATAACTCACGACCAGCATAATCTTGTTTTGAATCTGCATGCAGGCGAAGCCCCAGTGGTTTAATTCATTCCTTCAATGGATTTTCCGACTTGTGATACCGTTCTTTTACTTATGGTTCCTGACTCCTTGCTTTTGTTTCGGCATTTAATGCATTGTATAAGATGGCTACTAACTACTTCGACTCATCTTCCCGCTGTTATTTCTAAACTTTCTCTCAAGAAAATATGACCACCGTGACAACTCATCCGCCGGAGACCGATTTTGGTGTCGTCACCTCATGGCTGCCCCTCTCAACTGTATTCCCTCTGGCCCCAGGTTGCTCATCAAAAGTTTTCGCCAGACTTGGAATTCAGATACCGGGAGATCTACCTGTGGTATTCGATCCTAACATTGGCTTAATCTCCAGTGATTGGGCATCATGTCAACCTACACAGCTAACTAGCTGGTGGCTGACTCCCACGGATGTGACAACGGGAGTTAAGACACTGTATAGCATTGGGCCATTGGTCTGTCCGGAAGCATATACTACAGCCGGGACCAGTGTCATTGCTTCAGGAAGTACACTCCTTGCTTGCTGTCCTTCGTAATGTTTTTCATTGATTTATATTGGAATTTTTCTAATAGTGAGCAGCGCATACACGTTTGCTCGGCTTTTCGCCGCCGGCATCATTGGTCAATGTACATCGGATTTAACTTCCGGGGCTATAATCACATATGTACAAGAGCTAACTTCTGGAAACCTCTATGGTGGGCTTCAATCGTTGTCTACGACACTAGACGCCGATTTTTCTATGATAGGGGTGCCAATAAATGGCATGTTTTTTGAAGCTGCTGTGACAGCCACGACGACTTCTGCGAGCTCGACTTCTTCGAGCTTAACTTCTGCAAGCCTGACTGCTGCGAGCTTGATTTCAACGAATACTATATCAAGCCTGTCGTCAACTTTACCCACTGTAGTGTCCGCTACAACCACAGTCGTGATATCCTCAACCAATGAACTTTCAACTAGTGCAAAGGCAGGAATTGGGGTTGGAGTTACCCTTGGTGGCATTGCAATTCTTGCACTGATAGCCTTCTTATTTACCTCCTCCCGACGGAAGGCACAGAAAGAAAGTGTGCAGGGAAATGGACGAAGCGCACAGGAGAGGGGAATTGCACATATGGGTGCACAACTGCAGAAAGAACGCGCATATGAGCTGGGAGAAAGCCCACAGGAGCTAGACTCGTATTCAAATTCTGGGACAACACCACACGAGCTTTATGCACCACATAGGAAGAGGCTAACAAACTACCCGTCACCAGCTCCTTTTACGGAAGTGGAATAATACTGGGAAGGTATTATAAAATTGAAGTGCAGCAGTATTTTTAGATCTAAACTTTGTTAGGTAATCTCTCTATTGTTCATTATCCAGATATTAGTTCCTAATTTCTCATAGCTTATTATCAACTTCTTTGACTCTATAGATTACCCTTCTATTTTCAACATTCCAATCTTCATACTACTTCCTTTATGATAACCAGAGATTCTACAATGCCCTCAATACCATGAAAACCTTGCGGAAAGCTAGGGTTGAGTCGAGCCACACAACCACAATAAGAATACGCGTCAGCTATGGAAGGACTGATCCACCAGCTGACCAGATGAATATGCGTTACATCCTGACAATGCTCAGTAGCAGTCAGTCCATAGTCCGATTCTATCCGCAAGGGGACGAAAATGATTCTCAAAACCGGAAAAATTTTGATGGCAGGAATTGCCAGTACAGCAAAGGCAGGGAGGCAAAGATGGCAAGTGCTGATGGAGGAGGAAACCAAAGAGACAAGGCAACACATATAATGCAATGGCTTTATTTTTCCTTTCCGGTTTCACCTCCACTTCTATCTTCGGCCCCTCTATCTATATTTATAGCCATTATTCCTGTAGCAATAGTTCGTTCGATTATGTTCTGCGATGAATTAAAGGCCTGTAACATATCGAGGCGATGGCGCTTAAGGGTGAAAGTGTTGGTCTATCCTAGAGCATCCATGAGTTCCCAGATACTGCCGGATACCATGAAGAGGAAGTACTGCAATGCTCTTCGAAAGATATTATGTTTGCATCAGTGCAAAAAATATATACCTAGCACAACTACCTATAGCGGACGAATATCTGCGGAAATTTATACTTCCTCTTCGATGCGCATGAAGGTGCGTTCAACGCGGATGCCCATGGTAGCCTCCGCCATAGATCTCTGATCCATGGCCGACATAGCATAGGTCTCCATAGAACCTTGGACCGACCTGTCTAAGTTTAGGTTCTCAGTCGAACCATTCCCTAAGGGCCATTCGCCTGTGGACTGGTTTCCTGTAGTTGGGTAGTCCGAAGGATTGCTTCTTTTGAACCTCTGCGAGCCACGAGCAGAGCCGAAAGACGTGAGGCGAAAGAAATTTTCGCGGGTCATAATGAGAGTGTAGTACCACAAGGATGGCAGATTCACGGCAATAATGGTCATACCAGCCTCTAAGATTATTAAGTATGCACAAGTGGTATTTATTACTATGGCCATCTGAACCATTAGTATCCTGTAATACTGCCTATACAGGCTTGAAGCAAGCTGAAAGATAAACACGTACGCCAGTAATCTTTGTTGCCGCTCTTATTGGAGAGATCAATGCTAATAACCATACGAGCCGTGCTCGATGCAAGGCCACTAAGAAGTGTTAATTCATCGTTGCTGTATCCGGGGAAATGAAAACTCACACTAGAGCAAGGAGAAACACGCCAGAGACTCCAAATTTGCGGGAAGTAGTCATGTTAAGAGACCAGATCTGTTCAACTTAGCTCAAGAAGCGGAAATCCAGTGGAGTAAGTCTCGCCTTATAAATTGGGAGACTAAAGACAAATAAATCGAAGACAAAATTTGATATAGTAGTTCCATTGAAATATGCATTAGTAAGGCGACACGACGTCGTACTTGGAGCCCAGATAAAATTGACATGCGGGCCTAAGTGAGACAGGGAGGTTAGTAATTTCTTTTGAGCACTTTTTGGGGGGGGGGAGACATCTATGTTCCTAACATGCATAATTGGGAAACAGAACGTCAATCCGTCATTAGGAAAATGAAATCCTCATAGACTTTACCACATGTCAGAAAGGTGAAGACAAAAAAGCCGATGGTCCATGATATTATGATGCCGATAGCAATGGCAGATATTATGCTGAAAACATCGCGACGACCTGACAAGGACCTGACAGGCGTGCAGAATATACGACGAAAGAAAAAGAGCGTGCTCAATTTTGCTAGGCCCAGCGTTATCGTTGATATGATATCGAGGGAGAGATAGGTCTACCATTCCAGTCAGCATCTTGTCTTATGTGGGGAGGCTATAGAGGTACCTTCGCAGTTTTGGTGTGCAACTTGTTGACCAGGTTTATATCATGCGGCTGCGCATAACCCATGAATCTATGTGCCATCCCTATAACCATGAGTTGATTTGCAGGTACGAGGAAGTCCACACTCACCATAGAATGCTATGGTAGTGAGACCTATAAAGAAGATCTGTTCGACCAAAATGTCAGAGCTCAGCTCGAAGATACAGATAGAAGCCGCATCGGACATACCCAAGCCGATACCACCATCCAGTCATCCATTAAGATGCGTGCATTCTGCTTGTAGCGAGCGACAAATCGTAGGATAATAGTTATGGTTGTCACGGCTAATAAGGTGCTGCTGACGGAGGTAAGGCCGCTCACAGATTCAGTGAGCGTCATGATGTGGGGTGCTTTTGAATTCCCATCGAGGCCGATATTCTGAAGACGAAGGAGACCATCGCTCAAGAGTAGGAAAAGATGGGCTGAGATAAGGCGATTAAAAGGTTGCGTGTAACTCGGGGGAAATTCAGCGTATGAAGTTCAACCGCCCCCAAGGAAGTGTGGGCGATCATACTTCCGGGAATTAATGATGCAGGTCGGTGATG
Source organism: Chlorociboria aeruginascens (assembly GCA_002276475.2). Classification (NCBI taxonomy): domain Eukaryota; kingdom Fungi; phylum Ascomycota; class Leotiomycetes; order Helotiales; family Chlorociboriaceae; genus Chlorociboria; species Chlorociboria aeruginascens. The sequence goes on along the minus strand of NCSK02000038.1, from coordinate 4,113 downwards.
TGACCAGTGGTGTTCTCCCATTTGGAGCGCGGTTCATGTGCCGCAAGTGTCGACCGAGTTTCTGACAAGATGGCTGCGGGGTTACTTTCTTTGGGATTGGATGGAAGGCTGGTGGCGGCCGGCAGATGCATGTCATCTTTTAATGCAATTGGATTGATCCGCCGAGGGATCAAATCCCTGACTGTCCCCGCAATAGAGCGAGGATGCTTAAACGTCAAGACAAGGTTCCTAGGATTCAGCAAGTGTACAGACCTCATGCAGTTGTAGCTAAACTGTACAGAGATCTACATCGAGTGATATATGTAGCTCTACTTTTTGTGGGTTGTCATTCAAGGGCTCTAAAGGCTTTTCAATCCCTTACTGCTAATGGGGCTGGCTTTTTCTCTTTTTTGGTATAAATTTACTGTATTAATAATTCCTGTTTCATTCTTATCAAACAAGTCCTTACAATCATCCCACTCCCAGGGAATACAAAACTATTTGCCTTTCCTTTGTAAGCTTCAGATTAATTCTAATTACCAGGTTTGCTGATTAATTGTTGCCAATTTGATTTATGTTGTCAATCTACCTTCTTAATATCTTTACAACATCCCAATATAATGAATTCCAGTTTGAAAATAGAAGGCTGTGTAGGATCTCAGTTAACAATCTGTATTATTCCAATACTATCTAACTAGCTCTCACAGTCTGAAAAACTATCAATTTGTTCTTGTAAAGTTTTAAATGTCTCAAGTCAGTTAAGTTAAATACCACATTAGTTATTGCAAAAGAATTATATAGTGAATTTAGATTTTGCAGTCGGTTTCTAGCTTATTTAACCTTATATGTTGGATAGCAAAATCTCTGCTGTTCAGAACACTCAGAACATGTCAAAACAAATTGGGGAAATTCTTGGTTATTTAAAGAGCTTTGGAAGAACTTTATTTACGTTTCTAGATAATTGGTATACCAAATATCTAAATTTCATTTTCTTTTCTGATTTAATGTGTTGTCATTTCCAAAATTATGGTCGATCCAATTTTTGCTGTCAATTCTCACAGGAACCTAACATTTTTTATTTCCAGAATTATATGAGAAATTCTCTAAGTAAAAAACACTAATATCTTCTGAAATATTCAAGAAAGCTATTTTACAAATGCTTCCAGGTCTATAACATCAAAGTACTTCATTACCTCCATCAATTTATTTCTTTTTTCCAATCAAACTTATTTAAATAATCCTACAAACGATTTTGTGGAAATAATAATATGAGTCATATGGGTTGAGTTCGGTCATAGAGATACTATGGGTCCCACAGTGGGGCATAAGTGGGAATAGGTTCACTTATCGCCCTTTTGGGCTCCATGGGTGAATATGAAGGATTCATATGGGCTAGCTGTGGATCGATAGGATTCACCAAGAGGCACCCCTTGGGTAATCAGGGGGTCCTCCTCCCACTTCTCTTCTAGCCCTAGACTTAATTTACACTTATTACATGGAATCGATTCTCAAACCTATTGATAATTATCACCATCTTTGGTAATACCAATAGATTTTGAGCTCAGTTAGTAACTGACAGTTACTAATCAAAATCCTCATCTGCTATTGGCATGCTTTTTCTTATTTAGATCCCTCGATCCCTAAAATTCTCAGGAATTATTATTCTAAGAGAATTTTTCGAGATAGGCTAAGTTTTCAAGGATTGGTTATTTTATTTGGTATGAAGACAGACGTTCTGTTTGCTCCTTTTCTTATGGATAATTAAAGTAGTTTTGATATGTTTTCAGGGAAGTTTTGTTAGTTTACCATTTTTTTTTTTAATGTAAGAGATCCTGGAGTGAATTAGAGCAACTATTCAAGGTCAGATCCTCCCATATATTTGACCCATATGTAATATTGAAATCGATACCTACGACCTACTTGAGGATATATTATTTCCCATTTTGTTCTTATTTTCTTTTTAGCTATAGATTCTTATGTAAATCGTACGTCTGGTAGCAAGAGATTAATTCTATTGCAGAATAGGGTCCCTTGTCTTCCAGACAGCTGCCACAGGTTGATTATTTAACGTTCAATCAATTAGTTTTTGTATGTAGCTAAGAAAGCTTTCCCAGGAAAGTCTACTTTCTTTATATTTTATTATCGCCAGTTAAATTCTAGCTGCCAATGCTTTTTTACTTTTTCGCAATTTACTTCTTTCTATATTACACCATGTCAGACCATATTCCGCAAAGCTTTGTCTCTCACGCCGTCTCCTACTTTCTTCAAACACACATCCTGCCTCGATACAGAGGCGCAACTAGCCTCTTAGTTCTTTGACAGGTCAGATCAGATCTAAGTCATTAATAGAGTTATTGTTGTTTCCCTTAGACACTTTTTATACCTGAATTTCACCAACTTAGTTTGATTCATTTGAATTCTATCTTGTTTCATTTACTCTTACTATGCACACCAACTGTAGGATGGTAAATGGAACGATGATATATAAATTCTGAACTTGTTAAATAGTGCTGGTCGACATAGCATTCTCACTACCTCTTCGTCATGAGACTCTTATCATTTTGCCTTCTTTCCAGAACTGTTTTCTTTACAAGACATATAAGGGTGTCTCGGATATACCTTATTATTGTCAGTTAAATCCTTGCTATCAGACTCCCCAAAGCCTTGGAGTGCTAATTTCCAAATACTGGGAGTTAATATAGCTATCGCACTGGGCAAGAGATTTTGCGGTACGGACCCGAGTGTACTGTATATTAATTTTATCGCGGCCTGTATAGAGCACTACCTTGAGCCAGGTCCTATACTCCAGGTGGTCCTGGATTTCGTCAATGGTAGCAAGGTCGGACTTTTCAAGGTTTGGAGTTTTCCCATACAATAGTGTCCATTGTTTTTGCCAATGTTTCTTACCCCCCACTCGATCAGTCGAAATCCGATTGCGGATCCTCCTCAACTTCCGAAATATTTTTCTCCTTCTCTGGCTTGTAAAAGATTGAGCAACTGGTTTCCCTCATTGTCATCGTCACTATTGTCCCAATCGTTATATTTGTATCGACTTGTTCTTCCTCACACGAGCGGCTTGGGGCTTTTGTACCCTGATTTAACTTTTTGGAGGGGGAGGGGAGACAGGGAGTGAATCAGAATTGTTATTTATGAATAATGATAAATATCAAAAGACTGGACATACATCCCGTAACTCAACTGTATCCAATGCAAACGATGCATTGAGAATAAAGACGTGGACCGGGCTTCAGGACACAAAGCAGCAGACTGTACTTTCTACGGACCAAATCCTACACAGCTCGTATATAGGAAATATAGTATACTCGGCCATAAGCAAACCTCTTATCCTTAAGTTCGATGTAACCGCTGCCAATAATACGATTATATGTCACAAGCTTGTCTATTGCCAATCAAGTATGTCACACTCGCACAAAAGAATATAATCAGGCCTGGACGGCTATCTGTATATACTCTGTAAGTAGCGATATGGGTCCCGAGGAGGGAAGAAGTAATATTTTAAAATGTCGCTTTACGACGACATAGGCGAAAGAAATATACTACGATCATTTCTCGTGCACATATAAACTCCGGCCGAGTGGGCGATTTGAATTCTGACAACGTGAGAAAGATCTACAGAGTGGATATAGCAGTGGCAGCAAGAATAGTTTTGATAGCAACACTCTACTTACTTGCCGCTTTTCGCTCTGGAAAATAAAGCACCGAAAGAGGCGAAAGAGGGAAATGATGGGATATAATGTTATGGAATTTCATAAATAGGAGAAGGAGACATATGACGCAACGCAGTGGAGCGTGAAAAGCCTATTAATAGGAGGAAAACATATAGAAATCTTTCCATGGTTTGAGATTTCTGGCTCGGGGATGTGGGATTTATAGCTCCTCGGAAAGGTGGGGATTGAGGAAGTTAGTGAATCAGTCAATGAGCGCTTCCCTCGTTTCGGGTAAGAAGGGACTAACTTGTCCCTAGATCTTGAGGTATTTAAAAGCGCAGTAGTTAGAGAATCTAGTTCGTCAGGACAATGACTTGGCATATGAAGATTTGTATGGGGAGATGGGGAGGCTTGGGGGAGGCTTGTTGGAATTGGAGTTGGAATTGGAGTTGGAGTAAAGGGGCGG